>VDFB02058242.1:752800506-752834760 GCA_007258455.2 Sequoia sempervirens | reverse complement strand
CTCCCTCTCTCCCACTCTATCCCACTCTCCCACCCTCTCCGACCTTATCCCACTCTCTCAAGTCACTCTCTCACACACTAAATCCATCTATCTCTCTCCCCTATACCCTTATAACCCTTGACCCTTAAACCCTCTACCATATACCCTAAACCTTAAAGTTTAACCCTTAAACCTTCTACCATATACCATTAATCCTTAGGTCTATGTGCACACAAATCGGATATCCGTTTCAAATCGGATATCCGATTTGAAATGGATATCCGATTTCTAGACCATTACTTTAAAACAACAACAAATTTTGTATATATATGCTTTTTACAAATCAGATATCCAATTTGAAATGGATATCTGATTTGTAAAAATCATATATATACAACTATTTTCATTGTTTTAAAGTAACAATTTACAAATTGGATATCCATTTCAAATCGGATATCTGATTTGTAGACCGTTACTTTAAAACAACAACAATTTTTTTATATATATTCTTTTTACAAATCGGATATCCGATATGGTAAACTAGGATTGGTGTTTTCTTTGGTGGTGTGTACTGACACCCGAGCCTAAAAAAGTCAACACGATATTTTCGCATTTTTGGGTCGATGAAAGACGTGTTTTTTTCCTCATTGCACTTTTTGGCATACCATGATCCTGCACATACCCATGATAAACTTTCTCTAATAATAGGTGAAGGGAAGAGGTAGAGGATAAGATTTAGGTAAAATAGAGAGCAAAAAATAGAGATATAAAAAAATAGATGATTTGAAATTAATTTCCAATTTCATATATATACTCCTAAGACATACAATATCTGCTATCATAAAATAAACTTAGACTTGTTTCTCTTTTATGTTTACTCAGACAGAAATAAAAATCAAACTCTCCTTCTTTTGTTTTCTTCAAAATATTGCAACAATATATTACTTTTCTCTCTCTTTAAATACATACATTCATAAGGGGCCCTTACAACAAAAATACTAACAACTCTTTTTTTTTTCTAAAAATATCAACATTACACACTTTTTTTTTCTTTTTTAATAGAATAAAAAATAGTTTGAGTCTATGTATATGCCTAGCTGAGAGGGAAAACTAAAAGCATTAATAGAAATTAAATTGTGATGCGTAGGAAATCAAGTAAGAGATATTTTCATTTAAAACATATCCAAAAAGCTGCCCTAATGCAAAGAAGGGTGGTGTGTGGAAGAGTTGGAGATAATTTTGATGTTGCAGAGAGAATGTAGTATCTAATTTTGTTTTATTAATGAATTTATCAATTCATAATTTAATTAAACATTTTGTGATCTCATATCTCTCACTTAGAATATATTTGATCCATTCTTCATAATATTATCTACACTAGTCCAGAGTACACCTATGATTCTACCCTTGGATTGGATTGCAAGTTTGATATTGTCCCAAGTGTCAATTTAAATTTTCTATCATCATCTTCTATAGATTATAGATGTTCTTAATGTTAACTCGCTTAATCAACTTGCACACCACTATCTACCACTTAAAATGCAATAGAAAGCATAATAGGGTATGAATGCATGCTCAACAACTATAAACAACATAGAATGTAGGAAAAGAAAGCACTCACATGAGAATGAAACCAAAGACAACCCCTATTTATCCATGGAATGACCACAAAGACAACCTTATTTATCCATGAAGTGAACAAAAAAAAGAAACTAAATTATAGTTCTTATAAGACCATGAAGGATGATTGAAGATCATTTTATAGTCACTGATCTTTTTTAACCCTATTTATCCACCCTAAGACTAGGAAACCCCATACTCCACTTGCTTATCAAAATTGAGTATAATATAATTGATTAGAATAACTTAGTTTTTTATTTGAATTTAGTAGGCCTTTTAAATAAGCTAGAAATATTCACCTATATAGTAGTACAAGTTCACTATGTTGGATTGTTGCTCATTTGGAATAGCTAGGACTCAAACCTATGACCTTCCATTTTTTACTAGAGTGCTCTACCAACTAAGTTGTTGGCCACTCTTTGACCAACCCATGATCAATCCAAGTGTGGCTTATTTCCAACATCCCCCTTAATCCACACTATTAGTTCTTGGGGCTCCTAGCTTGGCTCTTATACCACTTTTTGAGTTGGTGCTCATTTGAACTAGCTAGGGCTCAAACATAGGACCTTCCGTTTGTTACTAGAGTGCTCTACCAATAGAGATATTGACCCCTCTTTTTCCTTCTCATCATTGGTCTAAGTGTAGTTTATTTCCAACACACTACAATAGTGCAACAAGTTGCCCTTTTTGTCCCAAACACCTTATGAACCATTCTCTTCAAATTTTCCTATGTGAATTAAGGAAATGAATTATTATTTTTACCATGCACAACAAACATCATATAAAGATGACAAACCATTGGGGGTCACTACTAGCTCATAACTTGCAAGTCTATTGAAAGCCAAAAAATAGGTCTCATATGGCATCAAAACTTGAATTTATTTTGGATATTTAGATTACTCTTGAAAATTTATCCAATCTAAAAAAAAAGTGATTTTTTTTGTTCATATGCAAAAATTACAACTTTTCGAAGATGGGTTATTTCACTTGATAAATGAGAGTTGTAGGATAGAATTTTGACTATTATGGAATATTTTTAAACTTGTTGTGGGTCTAATAAGTGCATATTTTTACTCTTATATGATGTGTGTAACCTATAGCTAATGATTAGGTCCATATATAGGATTTTGGGATAAACATAATCATTTTGTAGTGCATAAGAACTAACAAAAATGCAAAAAGAAAAATATTACTTTTTAAAATAATAAAAAATTTCATCATTTGTTAAAACTAGGCAATAAAGTGTCTTTTAGAATTTCTTTTGCTTGATGTTTCATAATCCTAGAAAAAATGAATCATTAACTTGTCATTTGTAATTAGATGATATAGTGAAGGAATGAAAAATATGAATAACTGAGGGAACATTGCTATGTCATTTCATAATCCTAGTATAGTGTCATAAAATTGTACTCTATGGAAATTTCACACTTATGCATTTAGGCCCATCTCATTCATGCAAAAAGCCTATATGTTGGAATTTCATGATTTTAACTTCATAGGCAACAACGATGAAGCACTAGCAACTTGAGTGTTTAATTCTTGCAAGGTTTTGGTCAAACACTAGTGTGATGTGAAAACGTCTCTATGATGCACTAAAATCCTCATACTTTCTAAAATTTAAATAAAAATATTTCATGTTCTTTGCCCATGACACATGTCGTAGTGTTAAGGATACATGTGTAACAACTCGTCCCACTCATGCTACTTAAAAAAAATTCCATTTTTCACTCTTACTTTCACAATAAAGGTCTCTTGAACAAATTATTCTTGCTCTCTCTTGCTGTCCCATTCTCACAGTGAAGCTCTGCTAGATTTCTCTCTCAAGCAATTGTCAAGACTCCTCTTTCTCACAAATCCATCACATCTATCAAGACAAGAAGGGAGCCACAAGCTATTGGTAATGCTCTCTTGCCATTTTATTTTACATGATCTCATCTTTGTCTATTTGATTATTTTTGTGATAGGGGTTCTCCTCCTTTGTAGGGTTTGTTTCTAACACACATCTTTTGTATTCGTGATAAAAAATCTCCTTTGTAGGGTTTGTTTGTATCACACATCTTTACTTTATATATTTTTATCTATCTCAATCATATATTGTTGTCAGTGGAGGTAGAAATATTGAAATGATCTGGTTTGATTGAGGAAAACCCCTAAATATCCCCAACATTTTTCCCATTTTTTTTTATGTGTAGATGAACATATTTAGAAACCTTAGTATTTCAGATTCTTGACTTTTCATTAGAGATGACAGCACAACACGTAGACTTTCATACAACATCCTTTAATTTGGATCTTGACTCTTGATTGAATGTTTGAATGCTTGACTTGAATGCTTGCTTGAGTCATAAAACGTACATCACAAATGTTATCTCACAAACACACATGATGCATGAAGAATTTGACATGATGCTTGAATCTTGAATATAGCTCCAAATGCTTGATGATTTTCTCTTGAATGCTCTATAATGCTCTTGTGAAATCCTAGGATGCTTGAAAACTTGCTAGCTTGTTCTCCTTAAAATTTCTTATATTGTTGGGAGAAATTATGTGAAATAACCTTGTATTTGTAGTGTCAAAAAATGTTGTCGGGGAAATTTTCACACTTTTTTGGGCCCTCCTTGTGAATTTGAGCTTAATGTTGCCTTGATTTATTGTTGTAATGTGGTTGATACATTCATATTAGGTCTTAGGCCCTTGTGAACTAATGGATTTAAATGGTACCTTGCTAAAGTGTTGTGAAGTGTTGTAACACACTTTCACACTTTTCTAAGGTCTTATTAATTAATTAAACCTAAATAACCTCTTTTTAACATTAATATTTCCTTATTCAAAGTGTTGTAAAGTGTTGTAATACACTTTCACACTTTTCTAGGCTTGTCATTAATAATTGGGCTTTCTTATGCTTTAATTGTCCCTATTTTGTATCCACAAGCCTCATTTGTTGCATCTTTTCAAGGATAATCCCGACACCAATCATTACCCAATCATAATTCAAGTGTTTCAAGTTTGAATGACCCAAATTTAGTTTTCTAGGACTCATTTTCCACCTTGGGAAAATGGTTCCCACCTAGATGTTTTGGTCCCAAACCTGGTCTCACACATTTCTAAGAATTTTTAAATTTGGTCCCAAAAATTAAGTTTGGTGGGACTCATTCACCACCTTGGGGGAATGAGTCCCGTGTGGCCCAAAATAAAAATAAATTCAAATTTTTGGAAGGATTTTATTCTCATAGATCTGATGTCAGCTTGTAGTGTTGTAATTTCAGGAATTCTTGCATAATTGAATATAAATACAAGGTTCTTTCTCTCATTTTCATCCTAACAAGAAATCAAGTGATCCATATAGCAAGTTTGAAATCACAAGAGTATTAAAGTGTCTTCAAGAGCATTCAAGAGAATATTATCAAGCATTTTATAGCAACATTCAAGTGTCAATCATCATGTCAAAGATTTCATGCATCATGTTTGTTATTGTGCTAAAAATTGTGATGTAGGGTTTTGTGATTCAAGCAAGCATTACATTCAAGATTATTACCTTCAAGAAAAATTCAAAGTCTACATTCATTGTATCCATTTCAAGCATATTTGCAACACTTTATTGCAAGGTTTTGGTGAGTTGCAACATTGTTATTTGTTCATTCATCATTCTCCATTCTTATTTGATTTCATTTCAAGGATTGATTTTCAAAATTGGGGTTTGACCAAGGAAAAATCCTATCCACTAACCCAACAACATTTTTCCCTCTCCTTTGTGTGTGATTTGTAAGTCTAGGTTGTATATTTCCTAAGGTGCAATATTGGAGAAAAGTTGTCAAGTCATTCAATGTTGTCATCAAGTCTTGGAGAACATTGGAGATCACCTACAGGCTACAAATTGAAGACTCAGATCTAGAATTCACTTAGGAAGAATATAGAAGATAGAGAAGAGTAGAATCAACCTTTGAAGCTTCATAAAAGCCCAACTAGACTGATTCACCACTTTTGCAGTCAATTTTCAGATTTTTGTAGATTCAAATACCTTTATGGAAGATTCTTGTTCCCGCATAGTTTTCTAGAAACTGGACTGATTTTCCTAGCTTGGAAAATGAGTCCCAATTAGCATTGATATCAGAGTTTCCAATTTTCTAGACCTCCATTCAACCATTTCCATATTTCCAGGTGCACTCCTCCCTGTCTTCAATTTTCTATTTCGTTTCATTCACTTTTCTAGGTCATTTAGTGTTACTTTGCATTCAATTAGGGTTTAGCATTTCATCTTGCATTTCATTGTCTTTTCCAAGTTTAGACTTGGTGGTGAACCCCTTATTAGATCATATTCAACCCCTATAACATCCCTCTTGCAAGGTATCTTTCTCTTTTGCATTGAGATCTCAAGGGTTTGTTCTTGAGTGAAAGTGAAAATTATCCTTTCTAGGTCCTAAACCCTAGGTGGGAAGCAAAAACAATTTTCCGCCTTTAATTTTGGTGAACTTTCATTTAGAACATAATAACTCTAATTTGGAGTGCATCATCATCCTAAATCTTTCTTGCATTAACATTGCATTAGGATTTACATTGGTTAATTTGCATTTTAGGGTTTCAAATTTTGCATTAGTGAAAGCTCGTATAGGTTGCAGTTTTGCATCTTATTTCACTGAAAATCATTCAAATATAAATTTTCATCCTAGATATAGATCATGAAACATAAAAACCATAAAATACAACTGAAAATTTCTAATTTTTTTGAAAAAATCCCTATTGGGACTCATTCGCCACCTTGGGAAAATCAGTCCCTCTGCATATTCTGGCATTCAAAATTCATTTCCTGAGTTTATGTTTGTTGTTATTTCCTTTTTGTTTCAGTTTACAGACTTTTTGTTTCATCTAATTCATTGAATCTAGTATAAATTACTTCATATTGTGCATTCCTTAAATTCAAAATTGTATCTAGAACATTTCATTTCAGATTGTTGCATAACTTAGAATCTAAAATTTGCATCATGGATTTGTGCTTTAGTAAGCTTTGGATGTCCTTAAAGTCCTTATTGGATGTTTCAAGTTGTGCTTTTGGAAATGACCCTAACGAAATTGAACTCACTCATGCTCACTTGACTCCTAATGCATGTCCTCCTCATGATGTTGACATCATTGGAGAAGATGATGATAGCATGAGTAAGTTCCTAAATGATTGTTTCAACAACCTTGAAGCTAATGCATCCATTTACCCATCCATGAAACAACCAAATCCGCATACAATACCACCTCTTGATATTTTTGGTTACTTATATCTTGAAAAAAAAGTTGAACCTAAGTTCCCTACAATAGGTGAACCTAGTTCCTCTAAGCAAGAAAATATTCAACCATTTTATGATAACCAAGTAACAAACACTCCCATCAATCTAAAAGATACATATGGAAAGGATTCACAATCTTGAGGAAATAAGGATGCGATACAACAAGTGGACATGAGATTCAACAACTCCTAGAGAAAATACCAACTAATGAAAACACAAAGGGGTTAGGATATCAAGATCCCTCTCACAACATAAGAGCTCCTAAAGAATACCTAAGGCTTCATAGTGATGCTATGGTGTTTTTAGATTCTCATCTCGATATGAATTTCCTTCTTCCTAAAGAACAACCAATAACTCATAACAATGACAAGGATGATAGGATCACCTTAGGTCCTCTTCCTCAACATTCAACTTGAGAAGTTTGTGAATCTAGTAAGAGCAAGAGGCCATGATATAAGTTTCAAAAACTAAATTTTCCTTGTCTGCCACTTGAAAGTGAAAGGAATCTACAATTGCTCTTGAAAAAAGAACTAATAACATTACCACCAATGAAAGACAAACTAATACTATATCCTAAAGATGCAAAAGTTCCACATTGTTGATACTGCAAAACTGTTGGATATAGTATTGATGAGTGTCGTGCATTTAAATTAGTATTGGAAAACTTCCACTTTGATGACAATGATTGCCATCAAGTGATTGCATAACATACCCCCTTTTCACCCCTTGTCATGTAATAGTTGTAGAACATTCTATTCTCACTATTACATGACCTTTCCCATCATCTACCTTGGCTGATTCTTGTCTTGAACTCAGTGGATGCAAGAAGTAGATATCCTTTTCCTAGTAATGCATTTGTCATTGTCCCTTAGGGTCGTTATCTACTTTCTTCTTATATAAACTGAGATTTGAAGGTAGATGACCTTCTTTAGGTTGACTCACATGTGCCTTACTAGTCTTTTGCATTATTTCATTTTCATTTTCTTTTGTGTGATTGCATGTGTGTAATGTGATCCTTCTATGTGTACCTTCATCCTTCTCTATCTCAAAAATATTTTACTTTTCACTTTTTATTATTTTTCATTTGTCTTGTTTTTTCCTTTTGGCGATGATGCAAGGCATCGATACATTCATGTCTCTTCCATGTTGACCCAAAAGCTTTTCTTTTCCCTTTTTCATTTGTCTTTTGTTTTCCTTTTGAGGATGACGCAAGGTGTTGAGGCATTCATGTCTCTTCCATTTTGACCCAAAAGGTTTCTCTGTGTTTTCACTCTCTTTGTGTCATTCTTCCAGTTCTATGTGTATTTGGGGAATGATGACAAACATGAGCTCTCTAAAATTATTGCAACAAGAACATACTGACCCCAAGTCCATAGATCCCTTATGTGTTTGGTGGTTTCAGTTTGGGGGAAACCCCTCTCTTTTCTCTTTTTGCATGACATAGATTTACTTGGAAACATATGACTTGGCATAGGGCTTTTCAAGTGGGCTCTCATGTCTTCATTTTTTTTATTTATCATTTGCTACTTTAAAGTAATTGCTTACAACATGTTGTTTAGTAATTTCATTAAAGGGGGGCCATACATTGGCATTATTCTTTTACATTTTTTTCTCCATGGTTCATGGTGCATTTTTCACTTTGTGGATGGCGTTGGGTGTGATTTCCTTCTAGAGTGTGATCTATCTTAGCATATTACATTCCTCTTAGTGGCTTGATGCAACATTGTGCATCGCCTAAGTTGCAAATTTTCTATTCTTTCATTGGTCCTCTCTTGGAGACATTAGACACAATGTTCCCTAAGTTAAAGACCTCACATGAACTAAGCAAGACTCCTTTGAACGTTCTTTAAATTTTTACATTTTGCATTTATATGGCCACCTTGCATCACACAACTTGCATTCCTTTAGAGCCATCTTGTTTGTTCATGAGTTCTAAGCATACAAAGTTTTTCTTCTCTCATGAAGCTTGAAAATCATTTTTTTGTGTGGCACCTTATTAAAGTTATCAAGGGGTGTAACTTTGGTATGGTTTGAGTGGGAAGCCTGACCGAGGCATGAATTTCCCCATAGCCACTTTTGTGTGTGTGTAAGAGCATACCAGCTATGAGTGTATGTGTCTCAACTTCTAGGACTTCTCACCCGACAGACAACCTGAAGTTCCATTGCTTCAAAATGAGTATGCATTTTTTCTTTCAAATAAAAAATGTAGATTTGATCCACATTGTGATGGAAAAATGGTTCAAGCTTGATCTAACTCTTTTATTTTTATCTTTTCTCTCTTTTGTCTTTGATAGTGCATGCTTGTGCTTTGTTTTTGCTCTTTATATTAGCCTCATGTGTGTTGATTTGTGCATATGTTGGTTCGCCATGGGATCTTGATCATGGGGGCTTAATCACCCCTCTTGATCATTGTTGTCTTATCTTATTGACATTGGTACACTTGAACCCCTCTTGATGTGTGTTTTTCTACTTTAGTGTGAGTTTGAAGCAGGTTCATCCTCTCACTAAACTTGGGGCTAAATGTAGTGTTGAAAAATGTTGCAAGGGACATTTTCACACTTATTTGGGCCCTCCTTGTGAATTTGAGCTTAATTTTTCCTTGATTTAGTGTTTTAATTGTTTAGTTGAAAAAGGGATGCTTTATGGTTTTGGACATAGAACACCACTTTTCTCCAACTAACATTCAAGGATCCCCTAGAGATCTCAACCCAAGAGTGGAATAAAGGTAAGAGATCTACTAAGGGACTATCCTAGGGGCTGAGTAGGATCTAATGAGGGGTTCACCACAAAGTTTAAATTTGGAAAAGAAAATTACATGTAAGATGAAATGAAAAACCATAATATAATGCAAACTTGATTTCAATGACCTAGAATTGCATAAAAATTAGAATAGAAGGATGTAAAATTAGAATTGTGCACTTGGAAACTTGTAGAGGATTGAATGAAGACTAGAAATGCTACAAATCCTAAAATTTATACCAATTGGGACTCATTCGCCAATCTGGGCGAATGAGTCCTAGATCTGGGTTTTTGTACAGGAATAGGTTTCTCAAAAAAGGGTATCTGCAACTGTAAAAATCTCAAAATTGACCTAAAATGGGACTTATTCACCAATAGAGTCCAATTAGAGTTTTCTAGAGCTTTAAAATCTGAATCTGGCCTTCAATGTCTTCTCTTTCTATTCCTCTTCACTTCTAGATCTGAAACCCTGAGTTCGTGGTTGTAGATGACCTTTTAGTGGAGATTATGACCTTGCAAATGGGGAGACAATTTCAAAAAGCTTGTAACCTAATCTTCAATGATCTTTCTAGTCTTCAAAGCACCTAGATCCAGAATCACAGAGAGAGAGAGAGAGAAAGAAAGCGTTGATTATTAGGGAATAGGGGTTTTCCAAGGTCAAACCCCTTGTAGGTAATTAAACCAAATGATGAGATAATGAAATGAAGAAATGAAACATGAAACAAAGAAAATGAGTCATGGAAAATAATACCTTGAATGATGCTTTTTAAATGATGTCTTATAAATCTATAACTCAACATGAAATGGCCATGAAGGATGTAGATCTTGATCTTGAAAATAGGTGTAGAATAAGGCTTGATCTTGAATCTTCAATGCTACATCACAACACTAGCTCAATAACATGCTTGATGCTTGATATGCTTGACATGATGATGGATCTTGAATTGCTACAATAATTGATGAATAATTCTTCCCTTAAATGTCTTAGAAATGATCTTCAATGCTCTCTTGATGATCTTGTAATGTCTTGGAATGCTTAACTCTTGCTTGCTTGACTTGATATCATGTAGGCTTGTGTGAAATAATGATTTGAAAGCTTTCTTATATAGGAAATCCACTCAAATGAACATTTATTAGATCTCCAAGGTCGACATAGAAGAAATTTGAACTTAAAACCAAATTTTTCTCACTCAATCCTCAAAAATAGGCCAAATGAGACTCTTTCTCCCAAAGTGGTGAATGGGTCCCATAAGGGCTATTTTTCTTGCTAAAATGTCGGGGAGTGTGTAAATTAAGTTTATATGTTGATATTGTTGGGTTTTTGATTGAAATATTCCTCGGGATGCATAATATAGGGTCATGGGGGCCTATTAATGATGATATAAAGGTCATAAATGCAAGAGAGCCCAAAATTCAATGTGAAAGTGTAAATAAATATACTTTACAATGCTAAATTAAGGCAAAATTGGGTCAATTTAGCTTAGAAGGGCCCTAAATCCCAGAAAAATGTGTAAAACACACTAGAACACTAGAATAGGTCCACTCAAGTTACAAGCCTCCTAAATTTAATGTGAAGGTGTCAAGAAATACACTTTATAACATTAAATTAGGGAAAAGTTAACTTATTTAGCTTATAAGGGCCCAAAACCTAATGTTTCCATGTGTAAAACCCATCACAACACTAGATCAAGGCGATATCAAGTCCAATTTATCATTAACTATTCCCAAATCAAGTGTGAAAATGTACAGGATGACATTTTTTGACACTATAGTAATGCAGTTGACACATTCATATTAGGTCTTAGACCCTTGTAAACCAATGTATTTAGATGGTACCTTGCTAAATTGTTGTGAAGTGTTGTAACACACTTTCACACTTTTCTAAGGTCTTATTAATTAATTAAACCTAAATAACCTCTTTTTAACATTAATATTTCCTTATTCAAAGTGTTGTAAAGTGTTGTAATACACTTTCACACTTTTCTAGGCTTGTCATTAATAATTGGGCTTTCTTATGCTTTAATTGTCCCTATTTTGTATCCACAAGCCTCATTTGTTGCATCTTTTCAAGGATAATCCTGACACCAATCATTACCCAATCATAATTTAGGTGTTTTAGGTTTGAATGACCCAGATTTAGTGATATGGGACTCATTCACCACCTTGAGAAAATGGGTCCCACCTAGATCTTTTGGTCCTACACCTGGTTTCAAACATTTCTAAGCATTTTTAAATTTAGTCCCAAAAATTAAACCTGGTGGGACTCATTCGCCACCTTGGGCGAATGAGTCATGTGTGGCCCAAAATAAAAATTAATTCAAATTTCTAGCGACGTTTAATTCTCCTAGATCTGATGTCAGCCTATAGTGTTGTAATTTCATGAATTCTTGCATAATTGAATATAAATACACGGTTATTTCTCTCATTTTCATCCTAACAAGCAATCAAGTGATACATATAGCAAGTTCGACTTCACAAGAGTATTCAAGTGTTTGCAAGAGCATTCAAGAGCATATTATCAAGCATTTTAGAGAAGCATTCAAGTGTCAATCATCATGTCAAATATTTCATCAGATAATGTTTGTTATTATGATAATAATTGTGATGTAAGGTTTCGTGATTCAAGCAAGCATTACATTCAATATTATCACCTTCAAGCAAGAGTCAAATTCTACATCCATTGTAGCCATTTCAAGCATATTTGTAGCACTTTATTGCAAGGGTTTGGTGAGTTGCAACATTGTTATTTATTCATTCACCATTCTCCATTCTTATTTGATTTCATTTCTAGGATTGATTTCCAAAATAGGTTTGACCAAGGCAAACCCCTATCCACTAACCCAACAAAATTTTTCCCTCTCCTTTGTGTGTGGTTTTTAGGTCTAGGTTGTAGATTTCCTAAGGAGCAAGATTGGAGAAAAGTTTTCAAGTCATTCAATGTTTTCAAAGTTGCCATCAAGTCTTGGAGAATATTAGAGATCACCTAAAGGTTACAAATTAGAGATTTAGATCTAGAATTCACTTAGGAAGAACAAAGAAGATAGAGACGAACATAATCATCCTTTGAAGCTTTAGAAAAGACCAACTAGACTAATTTCCCCCTTCTGGAGAATGAGTCCCAGTTCCAGTCAATTTTCATATTTTTGTAGATTCAGATACCCTTTTGGTAGATTCCTGTTCTCACATAGTTTTCCACAAACTAGACTGATTTTCCTAGCTTGGCGAATAAGTTCTGGTCAGCATTGATATTAGAATTTTTAGTATTCTAAACCCCCATTCAACCATTTCTATATTTCTAGGTGTACCGCTTCCTGTCTTCAGTTTTTAGTTTTATTTCATTCACTTTTCTAGGTCATTTAGTGTTACTTTGCATTCAATTAGGGTTTTACATTTCATCTTGCATTTCATTGTCTTTTTCCAAGTTTAAACTTTGTGGTGAACCCCTTATTAGATCATATTCAACCCCTAGAATAGCCCTCTTCCAAGGTATCTTTCTCTTTTGCATTGAGATCTCAAGGGTTTTTTCTTGCGTGTAAGTGAAAATTATTCTTTCTAGGTCCTAAACTCTAGGTGGGAAGCAAAAACAATTTTCCACCTTTTAGTATTTATACTTGTTTATGCTTAATTTCCTGAAATTACAACACTACAAGCCCACATCAGATCTAGGATAATAAAATCCTACCAAGAATTTGAATTAAAATAGGTCCAAGTTAAAGCAAGGCTCATACACTAGGTTGGGCATATGAAGAAGGATTGAAGATCTTTTGAAGAACAAGATTGGAAAAGTTGTCAAAGTTGCAAAAGTTGTCAAAGCTTTCATCAATTCACGAAAACTCGCCTATAGATGTGATTTCCAACTTTTCGACATTGCAACTTGGATCAAACAAAAGCTACAAATTGACATCAAAGGCTCTCAAAAGTTTGTTGAAAACCCTAAAAAAAGACCTATTCGCCCATGGGAAAATGAGTCCTAGAAAAACTCTTGAAACTACCTTTTGGTGACTGGTACACAATTTTCTACCCTTCTCAGATTTACAGGAAGTTTTATGGTTCTTTTAGTATTGAGATTTAAATTGTTGTTTCAAGTTTGAATGAGAATAATTGAGTAGAATTTCTATTTTTTTTTTCTTCTCCCAAAAGTGTTGCTTAGGCTGAAACCCCCATCCTTAATCATAAGGAAATCAATAGATTCCCTCATTGAGTTGACTCACCTAAGGGTTGAAAGTCAATTCTTTGTGTGGATCCCATTGCCTAATGAAATAGTAGGAAATATGTTTATCTATTATCATTTTGTTGAACCCCCATGATAACACACCACCTATTTTTCGTTGTTTCACACTATAACATGAAATCCAATTCAAAAAGAAGAAAAATATTTTCACAATTAAAAAAGTTTTGTTGCTACTTCCAAATACAAAAGGAAAATATTTCTAGATTATCAAAACATGAGGAATTTTCTCAGCACATTTATTGGGATGATCTTATATATTCATATTTTTCCAGTACTAGTAACATTCTACCTTAAAATAAATACTATGTGAATCAATTTTTATGTATAGGTTTTACCATTGTGTATATGATCAAGTATTTAAGTAAAAATCAAGGTAAAAGTTATCTATACATTTCTTTTCCTCTTCTTTAGAAGAATAATTTCAATTTATTGAAGATGCTTATATACTTTAAGATCTAGGGAAAACAAAATGGAGATTAGAGGACCCACAAGGATTTTGGAAGATTAGTCACTTCTTAGGCTATATATTGACTTAGATAATGGGTAAGATACTTGAATAACATTTTTGTTAGGACTAAGTGGTTTTATTTTTAATTTAGTTATGCATGTTCTAGTTTAGTATTGTAGTGTGTTTTGTTTTGTTTAGTTTTAGTTTATCTTTTGTTGAGCATTGAAGTGGAGTATGTTGGACTAATGACTAGCGTCTCGCTTCAGATTTGTGACATGGAATAAGCACCCTCTATTGATCCATTTATCTTTGGCGTCTGTATCAAGTGTTAATAGGTTGATCTTTTGGTTCAACAACAAATGTGTTCTAACAAATGATATCAGAGTTATGGTTGTAGGTTTAGAATCCCTTGGGTGACACTGAGGGGGGATTGTTGGACTATTTTTGGTGTCTCCCTTTAGATTTGTGACATGGACTAATAGTCTGTCAGGATCATGTTTTTCCATTTGTGTCAATCTTTAGTATGTCAATCTTTTTTTTCATGGTAAATTGTTGCAATAGAGAGGGTTTTTAAGGTTATTCTCTTTTTTTTTCATCTCTTGATTATGATTTAATGAATTTCATGATCAATTATTATTGATTTTCTATTAGTATTTTGCCTAAAGTCGTGATGGATAGGTTGATTGATTAATATGTATAAGTTTCTTACGGTATGATGTTTTTTGATGCTATAGGTGCGTCAATTCTATGCTTTCCATTGTATTTGATTAATGAAGAAACTTAAATTTGTTGTATTTTTGATCATTTAAGGTGGTTGATATTTTAGTTTTTGTCTTTTGTAAAAGTTGTAATGAATCTTCATAGTTAATTATTTGCTTGGAAGTAGATTACAAGACTATGTATTATTCCAGACATGATTCCTCTAGTTTATATGTGTAATGTTTCCACACTATTATCATTTTATTATGGTTAGGGTGGTGCATTGATTTAGTTGTTATTTTTTCGCTGATATTTTGGTACTTTGCATTGAAATTTTAGGTTTTGATCAAATTGTTTTTATTTATTTTAAATAAAGCTAGTTTTTTCGATAGTATATTTATTTTCTATAAATTGTATTGTACATGTTTTTGAATAATCTCTGTAAGTTATTGAAATATTTATGTCAAGTGCCTAACATGATTTTTCTGTATTTTTTGCTATTTAAGGGTCTATTTCTTACTTTTATTTGCACATTCCCAATAGCCTCTGATGGATCTATTTGTCTTTTCCATTTGTATGACGCATTAATAGTTCGATCTTCTGGTTTAATGTTTTATATTTTGGAACTTTGTAGTGGTTTTGTCAGTTTATGCTTTTTTTTTTCTATTTCTTGATTTATTTGCAGTTAGTTTTTTTTCATGATAATCTTTGATTGATTTTATGCTCTTAATTCTGTTGCCTATGCGAGAATCGTAGAAAATTGGAGTTGATTAATATGTAGTAAGTGTTGGTCTTCACTATAGGATTCACATAGGGGCTATAGGTACAACAATTCTGAAGGTCATTGTCCATTGTAGTTGAGTAATGAAGAAACTTACTCATATTGTGTGTGGTATAGATGATCATTGGAATGTTGATTGGATAATTTTAGTTTGATTGTGTTAGTGTTAAGAAGAGGTAATGAATCTTCAAATAGTAAGATGTATTGGCATAGGGAAGTAGACATACAAGACTAGTAGGTGTTATTCACAAAGAAATTTGATGCAAAGGGAAAGGTATTAGGAGGATGTGTACATGGTTCCACACTAGTTGATCAATACCAAGAGATAAGATATTGAATTTATAGAGTGGTCAAGTGAGTTAGATTGATGGATGTTTTAGATAATATTTTGGTCCACTTTGAATCAAGAGGATTTGTTAGGTTTATAATCAAAAGTGTTAATTGGTAATTACTTAATATGCTAGATTAATAGTCTATGGTTTGTGCTCGATAGTTAATATTTAGTTCCTATAAAAAATTTGATTGTAAAAGTTAAAGAATGAAGTCCCTGTAAAGTTATTGAATTATATAATATATATAAAATACCTTAACATAATATAATTCATGTATTCTTTGATATTTAAAAAGGTATATAATTTTTAATTTTATTTGCACATTTCATCGTAAAACTGATGCAGGAGCATCCAGTGGTGTAAGGACAATCTTGCATCACCCAAAAATAGTTAAATTTCAAGTTTCTTGGTTTTTAGATGTTTTTACATTTTTGGATACCCTTTTCATCATAATAAAATTCCCAATTGATGGTTTTTATTTTCTATTTCTGGGTTGAAAAATATTACAGTTTTAGTTTCCTAGATTTGCACCTGAAAATCTTCCGAGTTAGATTTGAGGCACTTAAAATTCCTGGATCAGCCCTAAAACTTTTCAAAATTGGCGTAGTAGATTTTGAGCACGTTCTTGACTTTGAGATCTTTCCAACGGTTCAAACGGTTCATGAATCAGAGTCCTAGATTAAAAGTTATGGTCCCGGGAAGTTGGCACACTTTCTAGAAGATACAATTGCAAATGTTCTTTTGAAATTTGAACTTCAAGTTGTAATTTTTTGGTGCCAAACCGCCTAAACTCAAATTTGAATGTTGTTTTGGCTCTAAACTAAAGAGGAGCTTTATTTATAGGTGGGTTTCTAATATTTGGGAAACTTTTTGGGGACAAGCTCGCATATTGCGAAAGGGTGATTCTGTAGCTTTCTGTAACTTGTATGTATTGTAGAACTTAGGGATTTGATATCCTCTGCATGTAAGAAGCTCCATTTTTTGAATAATAAAATTATTCTCTTGTTTGTGGGTTATTTTCTAAGTCTCGGGTTGCGCCCTCATCAAGTGGTATCAGAGCGGGTTTTCTTGAGCATGTGGACAGATCGTCAATCGTGAGGTAGTTCGCACTAGGAACGTGGTTGTGGGTCGAGGTCAAGGAAGATGCCTCCAAGAGTGATACCTGGTAGGCATGGTGGTGCCAGAGGTGGTCAAGGAAGTAGAAATGCTAGTGGAAGAGATGCACTGGCAGCCCTCCAGAGACAAATTGACGCATTACAAGAGCAGTTGAGAAGAGGGTTAAACCCGAGGGAGGAAAGTGAGGATGAAGGAGAGGAAAAAGGTTCAAATGCAGAAGAGGAAGAAGAAGCAATTGATCAAGACTAAATGTGGCTAATAAGGGACATTTTGAAGATCGAGAAAAGACCCAGAGCAGAAGTCCCCAGTTATTCCGGAAGTCTGAACTCGGAAGAGTTGATCGACTGAATCAACGAGCTAGAAGAATATTTTGAGTATGAGGAAATAGAGGACCCATATTGGGTTAAGTTTGTGAAAATGAAGCTGAAGGGCCATGCCAGTATTTGATGGAAAGAGGTCCAGTTGGAAAGAAATTGAAGAGGAAAATGAAATATCACCAAATGGGATCGCATGGTAGAGAAACTGAAGAAACAGTTCATACCAGTGGAATGCGAGTTAGATATATTAAAGAAATTACAAGGGTTAAAGCAAGGAATCAGATTTGTGAAAGAATATACTGAAGAATTTTACAAGATAATCATCAAAACGGGCCACACATAGGCCAATAAGGAGAAGGTAGCCTAATATCTTAATGGGTTACGACCGAGCATTCAGGAGGAGTTAAGCCTAGTCAGAATGACCACCATTGAGGATGTGTATCAGTTTGCTCTAAAGGTGGAAGAGAAGCTGAACAAAAGATTTGATGGCAAGCAAAAAGGATGAGGAGGTCAAAGTGGAAGGGGCAATGGAAGACCTTCAGGAAGCCGAAATGATGATGAAAAGAAAAGTGAAGATGTGGGTACCAGCCGAAGCCAAAGGAATGACAACTTCTACCGCCCTTGTGATCAAAATAGTGGTGATCAAAGAAGTAGAGGATGAGGGAGATATGGACAAGGAACTAGAAGAGGTGGTTTCAAAGGAATGTGTTTCTAGTGTGGTGAAGAAGGGCATCGAGCCTATGAATGTCCACAACACTAAGGAAGTGTAGACAAAAGGCCAGAAGGTCATGGAGGGGTTGCGCATGCAAATGAGGAGGCCCAATCTGAACATTCAGATGATGCTGAAAGGGGAGAAGCCCTAGTGATTAGGAGAGCCCTGATGACTGAGGAAAATGAACCAGAACAAAGGAAGCATTTGTTTCACATAAGGTGCAAGTGTGAAGGAAAATGTTGTGATGTCATTATTGATGGTGGGAGCACCAATAATCTGGTGTCAGAAGAGATGGTCACAAAGTTGAAGTTGAAGAGGGAAAGGCACCCGCATCCATATCGGATTGCCTGGTTGCAAAAAGACCACAAGGTTTTGGTCACTGAGCAGTGCCTAGTAAAGTTCAAGTTCGGGAGCTATCATGATGAGATACTCTATGATATCATCCCTATAGATGCATGTCACATGTTCTTGGGGAGGCCGTGGTAGTTCGATAGGCGAGCTATACATGATAGCCATGCAAACACTTATTCCTTGACAAAGGATGGGGTTCGTCACAAGTTGAAACCCCTGAAGAAGACCGAAGAAAAGGTATGCAGTAGTGCTAGAATTTGTTATGTAGATGGAATAAAATTTTGAAAAGGTATGAAGCATGAGCGTGTGTGTTATGCATTGATTCCTAGAGTGAGTAAGGAGGATAGTGAGAAGGTTCGAAGGAAAAGAAGTTTTGGGATGTGGATGTGAGTTTCAAGATATTGTTTTACGATATATGTAATTTAGGGGTTTACCACCAATAGGAAGATCAGTCATCAGTTGACGATTCCTGGAGCCAGTTTTCCAAATAAGGCAGCTCATAGAATGACTCTAGTAGAAAATGAGAAGTTGAACAGACAAGTTCAAGAGTTGTTGAGAAAGGGTTTGATATGGGAGAGTTTGAGTCCATGTGCAGTACCTGCAGTACTAGCACCAAAGAAGGATGGGAGTGGAGGATGTGGGAATTCCAGAGCCATAAACAAATAATCAGTACAAATTTCCACGCCAAGGATGGATGACGATGAATTTGTTTGAGGTGGAGTTGGTACTTCACAAGGTGTCTGAAGAGTGGATATCACCAGTCTGGATTAGAGGGGGAGATGAATGGAAGAGGCGCCTTCAAGACTAAAAGAGAGCACATCTGAGTGGTTAGTCATGCCTTTTGGGCTAACAATGCAGAGCACATTCATGTGACCATGAGCAATTACTAAAAATTTATGGGGGAGTTTTTGTTATTATTGTGTATTTAGATGATATTTTTTGATTTTTCCGGTAAGGCGTTGGATGAGCATCTCATGCATATTGAGAGAAACTTTGAAGTTAAAGAAACTGTTGATTAATCGAAGAAGTCACGGTTTTGTGAAGAGTTAGTGTACTTGGGGTTTGTTGTCTCCAGTGAGAAGGTCTCAAGGGAATGGACCAGGGGAGAAATTGAGGCTATTCTAGAGATGGCTACCCGCTCTCTGAGAGGTGAGATCTTTTCCATGGTTTGGCTAGTTTTATAGAAGTTCATTAGAAGAGCTTACCAGTAGTATTTGTGGATCACGGTAAAACAATGAGAGGGGATAAAAAAAATTAAATTAGGAAGGCGATGGAGTGGCAAAAGTTTTGAACTATTGAGCTTGGTGGCAGAGAGCAACTGTTCTAGCCCTCTGATATTTCAATAAGGTGTTTTAGGTAGATTGTGATGCCAGTGGTTGTGCCATTGGAGCAGTGTTAAGCCAAGAAGGTAAGCCCATTGCCTTTTTTAGTGAAAAGTTAAATGATGCCAAAAGAAAGTATTTTGTATATGATCAGGGAATTTTATGCAATAGTTCAAACATTAAAGTGGGAACATTGTTGCGAAGGAATTTGTTCTATATACTGATCATCAGGCCTTGTAGTACCTAAATAGTCAGGGAAAATTAAATCAAAGGCATATGAAATGGGTAGAGTTTTGCAGAGTTATACCTTTGTTTTGAAACATAGGAGTGGGAAGTCAAATAGGGTTGCAGATGCCTTAAGTAAGAGGCATACATTGATGACAAAGATGCAGATTGAAGTGGTTGGGTTCAATGAACTCAAGACACTGTATGCAAAAGATCCTGATTTTGCAAAGGCTTGGAAAGCTTGCAAGGAACCTATTACAGTGGATAGGATAAGGTGGCTGGATTTCATAATTCAGGATGACATGTTATTTAAGAGAAGTCAATTGTGTATCCCGAGGAGTTCCATGAGAGAGAAGCTGATAAAGGAGAAGCATAGTGGAGGAATGGCATGACATTTTGGTCGAGTTAAGACCATTGCCATTATCAATGAGAATTATTATTGGCCTCAGTTGTCACAGGATGTGAAGAAGTTTGTACAAAGCTGTAGGGTATGTCAGATGGCTAAAGGAGTGAGCCAGAATATAGGCTTATATCAACCCTTACCTATACCAGAGAGGCTATGGGAGGATATAAGTATGGACTTTGTTCTTGGTTTGCCAAGGACACAATGAGGGAATGATTCAGTCTTTGTGGTGGTTGATAGGTTTTCGAAGATGGCACATTTCATTCCATGTCAAAACACCCATGATGCAGTCCACATTGCTGACTTGTTCTTCAAAAAGGTGGTGAGGCTACATGGTCTGCCAAAGAGTATTGTTTCAGATCGTGACACCAAATTTGTGGGGTACTTTTGGAGGACCTTGTGGAAGAAGCTGAAGACAGAGTTGAAGTTCAGTTCTACACACCATCCACAAACAGATGGGTAGACAAAGGTTGTTAACAGGAGTCTGGGTAACCTACTGAGATGTTTGGTAGGAGATAAACCCAAGGGATGGGATTTGATCTTACCCCAAGCAGAATTTTCTTACAACAATTCTGTCAATAGAAGCATTGGTAGATCACCATTCCAGATTGTGTATAGAGGTAGCCCCAGAACAGCTCCAAGAATTGAGGAAGATGGACCAAGAGAAAAAATAAGTGCTGAAGCCGAAGATTTTGCAGAACACATCAAGGATATACATGATAAGGTAAGAGAACATATTAACAAGATGAATATGCAGTATAAGGCTAAGGCAGATCAGAAGAGGAGGTATAAGGAGTTTCAGATTGGTGATGAAGTGATGGTCCACTTGTGGAAAGAAAAGTTTCCAGTGGGAACATATAACAAATTGAAGATGAAGAAATTCGGTTCCTGTAAAATTTTTGAAGAGGCATGATTCCGGGAATGCATGAGGTAGAGTTGCCGGATGGATTCAACATTTCCCCTGTGTTCAACATTTCAGATTTGACAGAGTATCATAAAGGTAGTGCAGAGGAAGTACCAACGATTGAACAGTGTGGGATTCCTGCACCTACTTCAGAAAAGGAGGAGATTAAAGAAATCCTAGATAGTCGTGTAGGAAGGAGTACCAGGAACAGGCAGTATGAAGAATATCTGGTGAAATGGAAAGGAAAACCTATTGAAGACTCACCCTGGTTGCCTAAGGCAGAGGTTGACCGTTTGGTTTTTCTCAACCATCTGAGACGTGACAGGGTCACTTCTCAAATTACCTTGGGTGTCTGATGCAGGAGCATCCAGTGGTGTAAGGGCAATCTTGCATCACCCAAAAATAGTTAAATTTCAAGTTTCTCTATTTTTAGATATTTTTACATTTTTGGATACCCTTTTCATCATAATGAAATTCCCAATTTACGGTTTTCATTTTCTATTTCTGGGTTGAAAGATATTACAGTTTTAGTTTCTCATATTTGCACCTGAAAATCTTCTGAGTTAGATTTGAGGCACTTAGAGTTCCCAGATTGGCCCCGAAACTTGCCAAAATTGGCGTAGCAATTTTTATGTGCGTTCTTGACTTTGAGACCTTTCTAACGGTTCAAAAGGTTCGCCAATCAGAGTCTCAGATCAAAAGTTATAGTCCCAGGAAGTTGGCGCATTTTCTAGAAGATGCAATTACAAATGTTCTTTTGAAATTTGAACTTCAAGTTGTAATTTTTCGGCCCCAAATCGCCTAAACTCAAATTTGAATGTTGTTTTGGCTCCAAATTAAAGAGTTCTATTTATGGCAGGTTTCTAATTTTTGGGAAACTTTTTGGGGACAAGCTCGCATATTGCGAAAGGGTGATTCTGTAGCTTTCTGTACTTTGCATGTGTTGTAGAACTTGAGGATTTGAGATCCTTTGCATGTAAGAAGCTCAATTTTCTAAATAATAAAATTATTCTCTTGTTTGTGGGTTATTTTCTAAGTCTCGGGTTGCACCCTCATCAAAAACCCACAAAGTAGATGATCAACAGATTTAGGTTATCGACATCAATTATCAAACATTTCTCCTCTACAACTCTATAACATGAAATAAATTATCACTACATTTTTATCCTTTTAAACTTTGTATATTATATAATAAAATTTATTTGTTAAACACACAAAATAAACACAAATTTATTTCTAACGACAATTTGTAGATGACGTTCAATGAACTGTTATCTTAATGAAAAATAACCCATAAAAATATATATTTGTATAGAGATGAAATGGTGAGAATACATTTGGCTAATAAAACATATCTCAATAAAACCTTGAAAAGTCCTTCCAAACCAACATTGATCAAAACCATTTAAAAACAAAACAATCATAATATAAAATTTATTGGAGATTATCAAGAGGCGGATATTTTCTTTCGAGATGTTCTTCCTCCATGTGAGAGGAGAGATTTACAATGTTCGAATTAATTGGGAAGCCTCTATCTTATTCTATACTGAAGTATTTAACTGCATATCAGCACCTTGGGAGGTTCGCAGGGGGAGCCTTTAATGTCGCCTTGTCATCCAAACCCTCCTCCACAATAAACACCATGCTCAATCCCCATGTCAAGTGATCGTCGTAGTGGCAGTGCAAATACCACGCCCCTGCACAAAAATAAAATGTTCCATCAGTTTCTTCAGTTATGTGTAGCACCCTGTACACAAACCAGCACAATTACCTGGATTGTCAGCTTTGAATCTTACTGCAACCCATCCATTGGTGGGCACTCCCACAGTATTGCGCAATGGAGGATCTATGAGATTGAAATTAAGTGGGTCGATTTGAGCATCATAGTTTCCAAACCCCTGTCCGACAATGTAAAAGCTGTAACCATGAAGATGCATTGGGTGGTTCTCTGCAAGTAAAATGCTTGTTCCCTGTAAAACCAGTTGCACTGTAGCATTGAACTTGATAACCTTGGCTTTTGTTGCAGGAACAGGAATCCAAAGGCTGGAAGATATGTTTTTCCCGGTATAATTGAACTCAACGGGTGGTTTTGAAGGAAAGTCTGATGTGAAGACTCCTCTTATGTGAAAGTAGTAAGCTTGAAGAATGGCAATGCTGGGCTTCACAAATGATATGTTGTTCATGCTTGCAGCTAATCTGAAGCCATTTGGGCCTGCACAAGTCTGATTGAGCGGACAAGTAAGCAATCCGAGTCCCATTGTTGTCACCACATTATCATCTATTTTCAGAGGAACGTCAACTGGGTATTTTGGTGTGGCCAGGCTTCTAAGGGATCCACTAAATTTAGTGGCAGTAGCTGTGTCGTTGTATGGTGGAAGAGGAGGGAGGATGGGGGCTGAAGATGATGGCATGGCATCTTCATAGCGTAAAATAGCTGTAGTTGTAGTGTTGGTGTTAGCGGGTCCCAAAGAAGTATATGATCTAGCTGCCATGAAGTACTTTCCTGGAGGTTTGTTTGCAGTTACAAGTATATCTGCTGTCTGGCCTGGTGTAATCATCATAACATCTGTAGAATATGGCTTTGTGTATGCAGCATCCACGTTCACCACTGTGAAGTTATGATTTGCGATCTGGAAAAATAGTTCATTGTTCAGGGCAGCGTTGACGATCCTTACAAGATAAGTTTGCCCGGCCTTAACATGAATGCTAAAGGTTTCTGCATTCACCGGTATTGAAGGATTTAGTCAGATACCTGACAATTATGAAGCACCATATTATATTTAACCATATCTGTTTAGAGATCTTTGGATTCATAAATTTGGAAGTCTATTCAAGTTCTTTAATTTCAATAATTGATATCAAAGTTACGTTGTAGCATTGATTGCTGAGATCTTTCTTAAATCTTAAAGAAAAAATTGCAGCATTGATGGCAAAGATCATTACAAATTTTGATCTTAGAGAATCATTGCAAATGACAAAATATTTATTGAGTCTCATTTCTATTAAGCTGTCTTGTGTTGACAATTATGAAGAATGATATCATCAAATGATTTTTTCTTTTTTGGTCAGACCTCACCTCCATTATGATGTAACTATAACAAGACATCTCAAAAATGTTCATCTACAAGAAGAATTTAATAGGAAATCTTGCTAAGCATTGGCGTTGATAAACTTGTCTATTGGTGGTATATTTATAGAAAGTGTGCAAACTGCAACAACACCGAATGATGCTTGGTATGCAATCACTTCAATCTTTGAGCACAAGAATGATGTGGGAAAACACATGCTCCAAATTGATTTATATAATCTTAGATTGGACAAAAGCAGATATTAAACATCTATCAAAACTCAAGGCTATTTTAAATTGTCTCATTAATGTAGGTGAGGCTATAGCTGATAAAAATCTCATCTGCATAATTCTTAATAGCTTGCCAAAATCATTTGAGAATTTCAATACTACACTCACATTGACTAAAAAATTGTCAACCCCAAAATTCAATGATCTAGAGGATCTATTATTGCAACATGAGGAAATGTTAAATAGAGATAATGAAGTTGAATTAGCAAATATTTTTGTCACTAGGTTCAAGAAAAAAGACATCAATGACAAAGACATCGTATTATGAACAATGATGAACAAAGAAAATGAGTTGTTTATTATTAATGTAATAGCCCTAAGTATTTTGAAGAGTAATTCTTTAAAAAGAAGAAATATATGAACATATGAAAATAAGGAAGTATGATGGTTGACACATTTATTGAAGATGTTGAAAGTCATACACTATTTTTAGTGGATGCTTATAAATATTCAAAATGATGATGTTCGGATTGTTGATTCAAATAATATCACATGATTAGTAATGTTCTCAACTTGAGAAATGTAGTAGAAATAAATCAAGAGACATTATTACATTGGGGGATGATTCATAATTACATGTTGAAGGAGTTGGCAAAGTTCATCTACATGTTCTAGCCCAAGGAAAAATAAATATTGATAATTCTTTGTTTAATGTAGAAGACAAAAGTTACTTTTGAAAAAGAAGTTTGAAGATGTTCAATAGTTTGGTAAAATTAGTGTGATGGATATACAATTTAAATATTCCTATTTTAGTTGAGGAAAAACTCTTCTAAATCCTTAGTTCTAAATTTTGTTTCAAGAAATCACTTATGGTATGAAATTTTTGGCCATATGAACCTTGAATCACTAAAGAAAATGTTCAATCAAAATATAGTATATGATCTTCCACCCATCACTGTAGGTAAGTGTTCCTATGAAGCTTATACTATGAGGAAACAACATAAGGAAAATTTTATTTTTGGAAAATATTAGAGAGCCTTGAGAAGTTGGAGTTAGCTCATTCTGATCTTTGTGGACCTATGACGATATTTTCAATAGTTAAATCTCAATATTTCAAGCCTATCACTAATGAATGCACTCTAAATATCTAGTCTTATGTTTTAAAGAATAATTTTGAAATATTTGATGCTTCCAAAGAGTTTATAAACAATTTGATACTAAAAGTGATAAAAAAGGTTAAGATCAAATAATCGGGTGGGGGGACGGGAGTATACATTAGATAAATTTGTATATTTTTACAAATAAAAAGAAACTAAGAAGTATTAGACTAGCCAAAATAATGAATGTGATATTTCAAGAAAAAGATAATTCATTCTCAAGGCTTTATATCTTTTATATAAATTGTGGGAAGAAGTATGTCATAGTTGGAGTAAAAATTTGAAACACTTACACATAGAATATTAACATGGTGTAAAAATATGGAATATAGGATTTTGATTCTAGTTTTCAGCTACATAATTTATTATGATACCTTGATAGTAAAAGTTGATTTTGTATAGGATGTACAAATGTTGTTTTCTTAAAATAATATATTTTAGGTCAAAACATACATCTATATAGATAGGATAATTTTACCTAAATAAATATATGTTTTCAATTCCTTTTATTGAAAGATGAATATTATCTTAAGTAGATATGTTCAATCTTGAAAATTTTGTAAGTAGTGAATTTTTTTGTATATGTCCAAAACTTGGTCTTGATAGTATAGGTTGTAAATGTGATTGAAAATTTTGTATGATAATACTATCACTCACAAATCAAATACAATGA
This sequence comes from Sequoia sempervirens, assembly GCA_007258455.2. Taxonomy (NCBI): domain Eukaryota; kingdom Viridiplantae; phylum Streptophyta; class Pinopsida; order Cupressales; family Cupressaceae; genus Sequoia; species Sequoia sempervirens. The sequence goes on along the minus strand of VDFB02058242.1, from coordinate 752,808,180 downwards.
AAGTTTCTACAAATATATTGTATCCTTCATATACTTATCTTAAGCATTTATGAATAAAATTGATCAAGGATCTATTCTATTCATCTTTGCGATTTTTCCTATGTATGAATGTTTCTTTTATAGCTTTTACTCAAGCAGTAAATGAAATATGCTTTATAAAAAATATTAAATGCTTAAGGTATTGTAGGGATTCATATTAAATTGTTGATATTTAAGGGATGATAATGTAATGCATGTTCATTAAGCCTTAGTGTCAAAATCAATATTGTTATAAATATTTTTAGTTGTGTTCCCTTGAATCCATGCCCTAGGTTTATGGCACCAATCAGATCTGCAAGAATTTTTTGATTACAATTTCTTGATCAACTACAACTTTAATGAACAATTTACTTTTAAGCAATAAATTATTGCATAATCTTATTTCTCATGTTCTCAAAGAAATGAATGCATAAAATCTCAAGGATATGGCTCATCTCTATGTATCATTTATAATTCTTGGCTAAATGAGTGAGAACATATTTATTTAAGACAATATTCTTTATAATTATGGATATTCTATATCAACCTGATCACTCTAAGAAACCTTGAAGAATATTGTATGATCACCCTCCTAGGTTCTATAGAGCCTAAAGTGCAGAGGAGATAATTGTAAAATCTATTTCTTGTTCATTGGCCAACCCCTTAAGACAGTCAATTATCTGAAGTAGCTATTCATTAGATCGTCATATGATCTATGGTTGGGAAAATTAAAACACCAAAACATATACTAGTGAAGCTTGGTTAGGATTTTTTCTTGTAATTTAAAAAAAATATATATATATTATTTTTTACTACCCTTAATTTGTGTTTTTAATTTTTTTGTGTACATCAAACATAACTTGAGCTAAAATAATTGTAAAATATTATTTTACATCATGCAGAGAATGATGTCTAGATTAATCAGACATAAAAAGAACCAAAATATTTAAAAATTAAAATTTATTGAAACTAGTAATATATGTCGTTTAAAGTTTGAGTCCCTTTTTGTACAAATTAAATAATAAATAGAATAATGTATCCAATAATAGAAATAAATTACATATTTTAAAACTAGACACTGCCATCTATAATGAGTTTCTATTCAAATGGTGTAAAATTTCTAGAAATAAGTCATCCACTATATTACTAAAGTTAGTTTTTATCTTGCTATTAACATGGAATTGTACTTGCAAGTTCAAAGCTAAGGATTGTTTTTCCAAGCCTAAAGTAAAAAATAAAACTTGTGAGTTTCACATTTGAAATTTTATGAAATGTGTACGTTCTTCAATATACATATCCATTCTAAAAAGGAATTAGTATATGGTCTAAATATCTTTTTTCAAATGTGTACCAATTTTAAAATGACTACCTATTTTACACGGGAAGGATTAGGCTTAAGAACCTATTCCTATTAGTAGTTTTCCCCCATGAGAGTTCCACTAAAATTTTATGCAACTTCTTACACTCGATTAGTTATTCATGATGTGAAATTAGATAAGAAGATCAATTTTGAGATGTTTCATATTGGACTTTTTCATTACTTTATTGCAATGATGTGTGATAAACGAAAATAATATTTCTCATATAGGAATTACACAAAAGAAATTCTCACATAGTTCAAATCGAAATACTATAAAACTTCATCAACACTAATGGAGATAGGAACTAAGTTGATTAAGACCCAAATTGTAAATCAATTAATGAAACATTATATAAGATTTTGACATGAAATTGGTTTTACTTGAATACTATGCATCAAGATATGTTATATGTAGTTAAAATTTTATCCCAACTTATGACTAATCCCAAATGTAATAATTGGTTGTGTAGCATAAAAAAATTGTCACCCTTGAAAATCCAACATTAGGTTTAAATCTCCCCCATTTGTTCTTGGACCTAATTATAAATTAATTTCCAATTTTATAAAATTTCGTGGAAAATCAAACATGGGAAATCAAATTATGCATTTTCCCATAACACCTTTAATTTCAAAAAAGAAAAAAACTTGTCTATGGTGCATGGAACCCTAGACCAACATATTTGGCTCCAAATTTGAATATGTCAGTGTCGATAATTTATTATTTTAATTTCCAATTGAAATGTCAGCTATCAATATATGATTTTTGAGAAACTAGGATAATTGCATATAATACAAGTCATTCACACAATTTTAAAGAGGGAAGGAAGCTAGTGAATTCAATTGAGAAAATCAAGTGTCCTAAAAAGCATTGAAGAGTAGTCAAGAGTTGAATTATCATGATTAATGCAACATTTCATCCTTCAAGCATCATGTCATATGTTATGTGAGTTTGTGTTCATGTTTACATGCATTTTATTTATGTGTAATTTAGTCCATCAAGGAGATCACGTCTGAGTGGTGAGTTGTAGCAAGGTTGTCAATTCATTACTTATTTATCAATTAGCCTCTATCCAAGAAAGGATACACTCTATTTCATCATAATTTTCTATTGTGGAGGTAGAATACCAACACAAGGTTTGACATAGGAAAGCCCCTATATGGCACGACCCTTTCTCTCCTCTTATGAGTGTAGGTTATATATATGAAGTGAGTTGGAGGAAGATAGAAGGCTATTTTTTCATTCATACATCAAAACTCTACAAGTTGACAAGTCACAAAAGCTACATTTTCTCATCAATTGACAAAGTTTCAACAACAACACCTAGAAGATAGAAGCTACAAATTGGTGACCTTAGGCCTAAACTTTGAGATCTAGAAAAGAATTAAACCAGTCCGGGGTGCACTACACCCTTGCCCTTGTAAATTAGGCTAATTTTCTATCTCAAGTGCATCTATGCCTACCCTTTTCATTTTTGGAATTCAATTTTGTTTGTCTACATTTAGTTTATCAAAAATCATAACAGTTTGCTACATTTTCACTATTAACCTAGGAACAACATTGCATCATTGAATTCAATCAATTTCCAAATTGAAAAAAGAACCAAATTCAAGGAAGATTGGCTCTCCTCTTATGTTTTTATCCAATCTCACAAATTTGTTTATTTGGTTCATAATTTTATTTAAAAAATGATTGATCTTAATGATCTACACCTTAGGTATAAGATCCCTTTTTCAACTCAAATGGTTGGCTACAAATAAAATCTTGAGATATTTTCAAGGAACACAAAATTTTGGATTGGATTATTTCAAAAATAAATATTTGAAACTTGTGGTATTTTTATATTTTGATTGGGAAGGTTACATATATTAGAAATTCAAAAATAGATGAATCAACCAAAAAAAACTAAGAAGAGATTCCAAGCTACAAATTGTATTTACATAAAAGAAAACAAATGATTTTTAGAGATGAAAATACCAATATTATAAAATTCATTAGTAAGTTCTCCAAAATAAGCTACAAGAATTGGTATATAAAATAAAATAAAATGAGATCCTTTCTTATATAGGCAAGGTAGAGGAGGTAAGAAGGTAGGATTAAATGAATAACTACTCCTCCAAAGGTACAACACTTGTGAGGTCACTTGAAAAGTGTGTGACCAAATGGAAAATATGCATGGAATAGGTGTCTAAAGTGATGAGAACACATCTCAACCATATGAAGTGATACAAAAGGTTAGAATTTATTATGTAGAGACTTAACAAGTGTGAATAGGACTCTCACACGTAGGATAATAGCTAACTAGATAGATAATGATTTTATTTACATCAACACTCCCCATAAAGTGTAATTTAGAGAGTAATACATTTCTAATGATAATTAATATCTACTAGATCATGTTAGGTACTCACATAAATTTCTCATCAATTGGAGTAAAGTAGAAAACCCGAATAGAACAGAAACTCCTCTCTAAAAGAGAAATGATGAAAATGCAATGAAATTTACAAGTGAAGAAGATAATTGATATATAGAGGACTCATCATGACCCCCCAAGGATAAATTATTTCAAAAATTATAATAATGTTCCCCCCATTGGAGAGAAAATAGAGAAGATCTATGTGAACCCCCAAAATGTGAGAAAGAAAGAACTCCATGAAAAGAAATGTTTCCTCCCAAAACTAAGATGATAAGAGAAACCATACAACCTCCCATCAAGATGATGCATGCAATGTTGGTATATGATTGGCATTAAATGTTGAAGTTGATCTATGAATGATGAATAATATTTATCACCTTGGGAAGAAACAACATCACAAATGTGTGCAAGATGACTTCCCATTCTCTTAATGAAGTGTCTCTGAACTCTGTGGTAGTGCAAGAATTATCATCAAATAGAAGAATTATGTCCTCAATGGTTTCTTCTAAATCTACTATACGATATTCTACAAAAAAATATGTGATTTTCCATAGATATGCATCCCAATGTGTTGGATCCTAAAGGACAATATTGTAGTGCACTGAATATATGGAAGTTCAGAAGGAAACAACTCTTGATTTTGAAGTAGCATTGGGTGATTAGATCACAATACATTTCATCGAAAAACATTTCTAATCTTCAAATAATGGTGACATCTCATAAGATGGTTGAGTGAGATTGGATATTTTTACAAGTGTTGGAATAGAAGAATCTAACAAGTTCATTTCATTTTTAATGTAAATTTGTGTTGATTGATGTTCAGTTCTCAAGAAATTTCCTATTCATCAAGTTGTTTAAATGTCCATTCATTTGCGATATGCATTTTCTTCAAATAATCACATTTTATTTTTCATGGATTTGGAGACATGATTTCTATCAACAAGATTAAAAACATAAATGAAGTGTTGAAAGTAAAAAATTAAGGGAAATGTGGAAGTGTTCATGACATGACTCATGCAAGTGCTCAAAGGAATAAATCAAGAAACCCCCTTGATTCAAGTTCAAATGCCCCCAAAATTATTAGTGTTGAAAATAAATCTAGAAACATTCAAGACACAACTCATGGAAGTTCTCAAAGGTACAACTCAATACAAAGCCCCTTAATTATTTTTGGTCCCTCACTGAATGATATGTACACAAAAAACTATATGTTTGTGAAAGATTGGATGCCTAAATATTCTATTTATAACTCATGGAGATTTATCCAAATTTTGAAAAATGAGTAGTCAAAATTTTACTTTTACATGTAAATTTGAATTACTTGCAAAATATTGATACTTATAAAAAATTACCAAATTTCGACAATCAGAATGCAAGTTATGCCCCATCAAATTTTTCTTACTAATATTGACTTCAAAGGCCAAAAAAAGTGTTATAATAACACAAAATCATAAATTTGATGAAACCATTGTGTCCATGATAGAATGACCCTCTTGTCAATTATTTGTTTGTGAAATTTCACCTCCCGGAGCAAAGTTTATGCAAAAATGAAAAAAAAGGTCCTATTTTAGGCCTTGTTGGAGGGCGCTAGTGGCCCTATTGTGATGCCACTAGTTGAGGGCCTATAGAGGTAGTGTGTTGGAGGAGTTGTCAATTGAGGTTGGGCGGCTCTTGGTGAAGCAAGTAATAGTTAATTGAATTTTTTGGTGGATTATAAGACATTGCTTTAGATGGCTAGGTTGCAACCTATTAGTCATGCAGTTTGTAGGTGGCCTTATGGACATAAGGCTTAAAGCCCCTGCATTAGGTCCTAGGCACCTTAACACCAATGATTAAGTGCTTATGTGTTACAAACTTATACACAAAGGGAATACATGTTTTTAAACTATTGAAATCTACATGTAGGGGGTCATACGACCTATTGTAAAATAAATTTGAGATGCTCTCACTAAAAGTGGAAAAATTTATATCAAAATTTAGCTCTTTTCCCCTTGAAATCAATGGAAGGGTATTTTTTCCTAAAATTACTCCATTTTAAAGTTTTTCACCAACATTATTCTTTAAAATCTCATTCATGCTATTATATAATACATTGGCCTAATTGAAAATACTACAATCACTGGGTCTCACCAAAAACACATATGCAAATAAAAGGTTGAAAAATCTTCATTATTCCTTTATGATTCTCAAGATCATTCAAAATGTAAGAAAAGAGAATAGATGAATTTCCAAGATCGTATAAAGAATTCTATTCTCTCAATTAAGAATCTATGAACTCAAAACTCTAAATTTCTTCTTTCACACTATGTTAATAATATGAATATATATATATATATATATATATATATATTAACCAGGATCATTTTAAGAGAGATTCTAAGCTATAAATTGTAAATGCATAAAATAAAACCAATAATTTTGAGAGATGCGAATATCAATTTGATAAAATTGCATTAAGAAGTTCTCCAAAATAATCTACAAGAATTTGTGTATAAAACATAATGAGATCCTTGATTATATAGGCAAGTTAGAGCAGATAAGAAAGTAGAACTAAATGACTAACTATGCTTTCAAAGGCACAACACTTGTGAGCTCACTTTACAAGTGTGTGAGAAAGTGGAAAGTATGCATGGAATAGGAATCTCAAGTGATTAGGACACATGTATAAATGATATGAAGTGAGACAAAAAGGTAAAAATCCCTAAGTGGAGACTTAAATAGTTTGAATTGGACTCTCCTTGGTAGGCTAATAGTTTACTAGATAGATAATATTTTTATTTACACCAACATGATAGAATCTAGAAAATAAACCTTTGGTTATTGCTTCAATCTTGGATCTACCATTATCTCATGGAGTTGTAAGAAGAAACAAAATGTTACTTTTTCATCCAAAAAATAAAATTAAAAGGTATTTTTTGCAACAAATTATGAAGAAATGTGGATTTAATGATTTCTTGATAATCTTTGAGATAAAAAACCTATTCCAATATTATGTATTGTGATAATAAAATTTTGTTGATGATATATAAAATTCATGTGATCCATGGTCACAGAACTAATATTTAAGTACGCCATAACTCCATCTATGAGCATACTCTAAATAAGGAAATTGAAATAGTCTATAAAACAACCAATCAACAACTTTTATACTTTTTCACTAAAAATTTTAGTAAGTATAAGTTTGTATACATTCAAGAAAAAATTGATTTAAATATTCTTGATTTCTACATGGGTAGCTAATACACCTATTTTTTATAGGTTCCCTCCATTTATAGAGTTAATTTGTGTTATAAAATAAATTTAGTGAGGGAGTGTTAAAATTGTAAAATTAATTTAACCACACACCCCAAATGATTTGTCACATATAGTCATGTATTATGTAAGAGACATGTATGCCCATGCATGTTGTCTATTTAGGCATCTTTGGATTCATAAATTAGACAATAGAGAAAATTTATTCAAGCTCTCTAATTAACATAAATATTATATTTAACATGCAAATACTTAGAATCTAGGGACAAGTTAAAATAAATACAAATCTACAAGTATATTAATTTATTTGATTCACACTTAATTTTTCTCTTGATAATATGAAAAAAATATAAAATAAATAGTAGCTATACAAATTGTAAAATTGTTATCATATGTATATGCTCTTGAGGTAGGTAAGAGTGAAATATTTGATTATTTTGCAATAAAAACATGTTTGAACAATTGCCACTAGAATTTAGAATCTGATGGTTCTCAAAATTTCAAGCACATTATTTTTAAGTATATAGTTAATATTTAGGCTTGAGGATGTCTGTTGACATACATATATAAGAAAGACTTCTAGATAAATTGTGATAGCTAATAGGCCAATTAACAAAATAGGTAGCTTCT
>VDFB02058242.1:752708034-752800406 GCA_007258455.2 Sequoia sempervirens | reverse complement strand
AAATGGAGATTAGAGGACCCACAAGGATTTTGGAAGATTAGTCACTTCTTAGGCTATATATTGACTTAGATAATGGGTAAGATACTTGAATAACATTTTTGTTAGGACTAAGTGGTTTTATTTTTAATTTAGTGATGCATGTTCTAGTTTAGTATTGTAGTGTGTTTTGTTATGTTTAGTTTTACTTTATCTTTTGTTGAGCATTGAAGTGGAGTATGTTGGACTAATGACTAGCGTCTCCCTTCAGATTCGTGACATGGAATAAACACCCTCTATTGATCCATTTATCTTTGGCATTTGTATCAAGTGTTAAATAGTCAAATAAGCACCCTCTATTGATCCATTTATCTTTGGAATTTGTATCAAGTGTTAAAAAGTCGATCTTTTGGTTCAACAACAAATGTATTCTAAATCTTTTGGTTCAACAACAAATGTATTCTAAAAAATGATATCAGAGTTATGGTTGTAGGTTCAAAACCCCTTGGGTGACACTGAGGGGGGATTGTTGGACTAATTTTTGGTGTCTCCCTTTAGATTCGTGACATGGACTAATAGGGTATGTGCAGGATCATGGTATGCCAAAAAGTGGCAATATTTGTAGGGTATGTGGCTGACAACTTTTTTTTCACCCAAAATTAATGAAACAAAAAGGGTTTTTAGAGGAGATTCTCAGCTTTCCAAAAATATAAATTATGATTTGAACGTGTTTCTATTGGGAATTACGACTAAAGTCGTCGATAGGCTGATTGAAAAAACATCTACTCTTTCAAAAAGCGGTATCATATTTTTGAATCCAAAACATCGTCACATTCTATGCTTTACATCTTATCGGTTCAAAAAATTAAATTCCGTTTGACCAAGTTAAAAGATTGAATTGAGACAGACGAGTTTTTATATTTCTAAAAGTTGTAATAAAAAATTCATAATTAATTATTTGCCAGAATAAATTACAAAAAATATGCATCACATCCGGACATAGGTCCTCCACTATATAAAATCTTACAAAAATATTATCATTTTATTATGGTTAGAGATTGGTGGGGCCAGACACCTACTTCTTATTTTCCACGGGGAATTTAAGTACTACTGCATTGAAATTTCAAATTTTCATAAATAGATTTTATTTATTTTAAATAAACCTAGTATTTTAGAAACTACATTCAATTTTCTACAAATTCTATTCTTACATATTTTTGAAATAATATAGATAACTTATTCAAATATTTATGTCAAGTTGCCTAACACTGATTTTTCTGAATTTTTTGCCACTTAAGGGCCTATTTGGCATACCATGATCCTGCACATGCCCAATAGCCTCCCATGGATCTATTTATCTTTTCCATTTGTATGAAGCATTAATAGGTCGATCTTCTGGTGTAACGGTAAACATGTTCCAACAGAGTAGTGGTTTTGTAAGGTTATGCTATTTTTTTTCCATTTCTTGATTGATAGGAAGAAAGTAATTTTTCATGATCAATCAATGATTGATTTTATACTATTAACTATGTTGCCTATGCGAGAAGCGAAGGAAAAGTGGAGTTGATTAATATGTAGTAAGTGTTGGTCTTCACTATAGGATTCACATAGGGGCTATAGGTACAACAATTCTGAAGGTCATTGTCCATTGTAGTTGAGTAATGAAGAAACTTACTCATATTGTGTGTGGTATAGATGATCATTGGAATGTTGATTGGATAATTTTAGTTTGATTGTGTTAGTGTTAAGAAGAGGTAATGAATCTTCAAATAGTAAGATGTATTGGCATAGGGAAGTAGACATACAAGACTAGTAGGTGTTATTCACAAAGAAATTTGATGCAAAGGGAAAGGTATTAGGAGGATGTGTACATGGTTCCACACTAGTTGATCAATACCAAGAGATAAGATATTGAATTTATAGAGTGGTCAAGTGAGTTAGATTGATGGATGTTTTAGATAATATTTTGGTCCACTTTGAATCAAGAGGATTTGTTAGGTTTATAATCAAAAGTGTTAATTGGTAATTACTTAATATGCTAGATTAATAGTCTATGGTTTGTGCTCGATAGTTAATATTTAGTTCCTATAAAAAATTTGATTGTAAAAGTTAAAGAATGAAGTCCCTGTAAAGTTATTGAATTATATAATATATATAAAATACCTTAACATAATATAATTCATGTATTCTTTGATATTTAAAAAGGTATATAATTTTTAATTTTATTTGCACATTTCATCGTAAAACTGATGCAGGAGCATCCAGTGGTGTAAGGACAATCTTGCATCACCCAAAAATAGTTAAATTTCAAGTTTCTTGGTTTTTAGATGTTTTTACATTTTTGGATACCCTTTTCATCATAATAAAATTCCCAATTGATGGTTTTTATTTTCTATTTCTGGGTTGAAAAATATTACAGTTTTAGTTTCCTAGATTTGCACCTGAAAATCTTCCGAGTTAGATTTGAGGCACTTAAAATTCCTGGATCAGCCCTAAAACTTTTCAAAATTGGCGTAGTAGATTTTGAGCACGTTCTTGACTTTGAGATCTTTCCAACGGTTCAAACGGTTCATGAATCAGAGTCCTAGATTAAAAGTTATGGTCCCGGGAAGTTGGCACACTTTCTAGAAGATACAATTGCAAATGTTCTTTTGAAATTTGAACTTCAAGTTGTAATTTTTTGGTGCCAAACCGCCTAAACTCAAATTTGAATGTTGTTTTGGCTCTAAACTAAAGAGGAGCTTTATTTATAGGTGGGTTTCTAATATTTGGGAAACTTTTTGGGGACAAGCTCGCATATTGCGAAAGGGTGATTCTGTAGCTTTCTGTAACTTGTATGTATTGTAGAACTTAGGGATTTGATATCCTCTGCATGTAAGAAGCTCCATTTTTTGAATAATAAAATTATTCTCTTGTTTGTGGGTTATTTTCTAAGTCTCGGGTTGCGCCCTCATCAAGTGGTATCAGAGCGGGTTTTCTTGAGCATGTGGACAGATCGTCAATCGTGAGGTAGTTCGCACTAGGAACGTGGTTGTGGGTCGAGGTCAAGGAAGATGCCTCCAAGAGTGATACCTGGTAGGCATGGTGGTGCCAGAGGTGGTCAAGGAAGTAGAAATGCTAGTGGAAGAGATGCACTGGCAGCCCTCCAGAGACAAATTGACGCATTACAAGAGCAGTTGAGAAGAGGGTTAAACCCGAGGGAGGAAAGTGAGGATGAAGGAGAGGAAAAAGGTTCAAATGCAGAAGAGGAAGAAGAAGCAATTGATCAAGACTAAATGTGGCTAATAAGGGACATTTTGAAGATCGAGAAAAGACCCAGAGCAGAAGTCCCCAGTTATTCCGGAAGTCTGAACTCGGAAGAGTTGATCGACTGAATCAACGAGCTAGAAGAATATTTTGAGTATGAGGAAATAGAGGACCCATATTGGGTTAAGTTTGTGAAAATGAAGCTGAAGGGCCATGCCAGTATTTGATGGAAAGAGGTCCAGTTGGAAAGAAATTGAAGAGGAAAATGAAATATCACCAAATGGGATCGCATGGTAGAGAAACTGAAGAAACAGTTCATACCAGTGGAATGCGAGTTAGATATATTAAAGAAATTACAAGGGTTAAAGCAAGGAATCAGATTTGTGAAAGAATATACTGAAGAATTTTACAAGATAATCATCAAAACGGGCCACACATAGGCCAATAAGGAGAAGGTAGCCTAATATCTTAATGGGTTACGACCGAGCATTCAGGAGGAGTTAAGCCTAGTCAGAATGACCACCATTGAGGATGTGTATCAGTTTGCTCTAAAGGTGGAAGAGAAGCTGAACAAAAAGGTGATGAAAAGCAAAAAGGATGAGGAGGTCAAAGTGGAAGGGGCAATGGAAGACCTTCAGGAAGCCGAAATGATGATGAAAAGAAAAGTGAAGATGTGGGTACCAGCCGAAGCCAAAGGAATGACAACTTCTACCGCCCTTGTGATCAAAATAGTGGTGATCAAAGAAGTAGAGGATGAGGGAGATATGGACAAGGAACTAGAAGAGGTGGTTTCAAAGGAATGTGTTTCTAGTGTGGTGAAGAAGGGCATCGAGCCTATGAATGTCCACAACACTAAGGAAGTGTAGACAAAAGGCCAGAAGGTCATGGAGGGGTTGCGCATGCAAATGAGGAGGCCCAATCTGAACATTCAGATGATGCTGAAAGGGGAGAAGCCCTAGTGATTAGGAGAGCCCTGATGACTGAGGAAAATGAACCAGAACAAAGGAAGCATTTGTTTCACATAAGGTGCAAGTGTGAAGGAAAATGTTGTGATGTCATTATTGATGGTGGGAGCACCAATAATCTGGTGTCAGAAGAGATGGTCACAAAGTTGAAGTTGAAGAGGGAAAGGCACCCGCATCCATATCGGATTGCCTGGTTGCAAAAAGACCACAAGGTTTTGGTCACTGAGCAGTGCCTAGTAAAGTTCAAGTTCGGGAGCTATCATGATGAGATACTCTATGATATCATCCCTATAGATGCATGTCACATGTTCTTGGGGAGGCCGTGGTAGTTCGATAGGCGAGCTATACATGATAGCCATGCAAACACTTATTCCTTGACAAAGGATGGGGTTCGTCACAAGTTGAAACCCCTGAAGAAGACCGAAGAAAAGGTATGCAGTAGTGCTAGAATTTGTTATGTAGATGGAATAAAATTTTGAAAAGGTATGAAGCATGAGCGTGTGTGTTATGCATTGATTCCTAGAGTGAGTAAGGAGGATAGTGAGAAGGTTCCAGAAGAAGTTTTTGGGATGTTGGATGAGTTTCAAGATATTGTTTCTGATAATTTACCTGAGGGTTTACCACCAATAAGGAAGATCAGTCATCAGATTGACTTGATTCCTGGAGCCAATTTTCCAAATAAGGCAGCTCATAGAATGACTCTAGTAGAAAATAATGAGTTGAACAAACAAGTTCAAGAGTTGTTGAGAAAGGGTTTGATACGAGAGAGTTTGAGTCCATGTGCAGTACCTGCAGTACTAGCACCAAAGAAGGATGGGGAGTGGAGGATGTGTAGAGATTCCCGAGCCATAAACAAGATAACAATCAAGTACAAATTTCCCCTGCCAAGGATGGATGACCTGATGGACTGTTTGAGTGGAGTTCAGTACTTCACAAAGATTGATCTGAAGAGTGGATATCACCAGATCTGGATTCGAGAGGGAGATGAATGGAAGACTGCCTTCAAGACTAAAGAGAGCCTGTACGAGTGGTTAGTCATGCCTTTTGGGCTAACCAATGCACCGAGCACATTCATGCGGCTCATGAACGAGGTACTAAAAGAATTTATGGGGAGTTTTGTTATTGTGTATTTAGATGATATTTTGATTTTCAGTAAGACGTTGGATGAGCATCTCATGCATATTCAGAGAGCTTTTGAGAAGTTAAGAGAAGAGAAACTGTTGATTAATCTGAAGAAGTGCAGTTTTGTGAAGAGGGAGTTAGTGTACTTGGGGTTTGTTGTCTCAGCAGAAGGTCTCAAGATGGACCCAGAGAAGAGTGAAGGCTATTCTAGAATGGCCTACCCCAAGAATGCTACTGAGGTGAGATCTTTCCATGGTTTGGCTAGTTTTATAGAAAGTTCATTAGAAACTTTAGTAGTATTTGTGGACCCTGACTGAAACAATGAGAGGGATAAAAAAATTCAAGTGGAGCAGTGGAGTGGCAAAGAGTTTTGAACTATTAGAAGGCGAGAGGTGTGAGCAACTGTTCTAGCCCTCCTGAATTTCAACAAGGTGTTTTAGGTGGATTGTGATGCAGGGGGTTGTGCCATTGGAGCAGTGTTGAGCCAAGAAGGTAAGCCCATTGCCTATTTCAGTGAAAAGTTAAATGATGCCAAGAGAAAGTATTCTATATATGATAATAATCCATTGCCAATATTAAGCAAGCATTATGATTTGTGAGCACATTATTTGTTGCCAAAGGAATTTGTTCTATATACTGATCATCAGGCCTTGCAGTACCTAAATAGTTAGGAAAAATTAAATCAGAGGCATATGAAATGGGTAGAGTTTTTGCAGAGTTATACCTTTGTTTTGAAACATAGGAGTGGGAAGTCAAATAGGGTTGCAGATGCCTTAAGTAAGAGGCATACATTGATGACAAAGATGCAGATTGAAGTGGTTGGGTTCAATGAACTCAAGACACTGTATGCAAAAGATCCTGATTTTGCAAAGGCTTGGAAAGCTTGCAAGGAACCTATTACAGTGGATAGGATAAGGTGGCTGGATTTCATAATTCAGGATGACATGTTATTTAAGAGAAGTCAATTGTGTATCCCGAGGAGTTCCATGAGAGAGAAGCTGATAAAGGAGAAGCATAGTGGAGGAATGGCATGACATTTTGGTCGAGTTAAGACCATTGCCATTATCAATGAGAATTATTATTGGCCTCAGTTGTCACAGGATGTGAAGAAGTTTGTACAAAGCTGTAGGGTATGTCAGATGGCTAAAGGAGTGAGCCAGAATATAGGCTTATATCAACCCTTACCTATACCAGAGAGGCTATGGGAGGATATAAGTATGGACTTTGTTCTTGGTTTGCCAAGGACACAATGAGGGAATGATTCAGTCTTTGTGGTGGTTGATAGGTTTTCAAAGATTGCACATTTCATTCTATGTCAAAACACCCATGATGCAGTCTACATTGCTGACTTGTTCTTCAAAAAGGTGGTGAGGCTACATGGTCTGCCAAATAGTATTGTTTCAGATCATGACACCAAATTTGTGGGGTACTTTTGGAGGACCTTATGGAAGAAGCTGAAGACAGAGTTGAAGTTTAGTTCTACACACCATCCACAAATAGATGGGTAGACAAAGGTTGGTAATAGGAGTTTGGGTAACCTACTGAGATGTTTGGTAGGAGATAAACCTAAGGAATGGGATTTGATCTTACCCCAAGCAGAATTTTCTTACAACAATTCTGTCAATAGAAGCATTGGTAGATCACCATTCCAGATTGTGTATAGAGGTAGCCCCAGAACAGCTCCAGAATTGAGGAAGATGGACCAAGAGAAGAAAATAAGTGCTGAAGCCGAAGATTTTGCAGAACACATCAAGGATATACATGATAAGGTAAGAGAACATATTAACAAGATGAATATGCAGTATAAGGCTAAGGCAGATCAGAAGAGGAGGTATAAGGAGTTTCAGATTGGTGATGAAGTGATGGTCCACTTGTGGAAAGAAAAGTTTCCAGTGGGAACATATAACAAATTGAAGATGAAGAAATTCGGTTCCTGTAAAATTTTTGAAGAGGCATGATTCCGGGAATGCATGAGGTAGAGTTGCCGGATGGATTCAACATTTCCCCTGTGTTCAACATTTCAGATTTGACAGAGTATCATAAAGGTAGTGCAGAGGAAGTACCAACGATTGAACAGTGTGGGATTCCTGCACCTACTTCAGAAAAGGAGGAGATTAAAGAAATCCTAGATAGTCGTGTAGGAAGGAGTACCAGGAACAGGCAGTATGAAGAATATCTGGTGAAATGGAAAGGAAAACCTATTGAAGACTCACCCTGGTTGCCTAAGGCAGAGGTTGACCGTTTGGTTTTTCTCAACCATCTGAGACGTGACAGGGTCACTTCTCAAATTACCTTGGGTGTCTGATGCAGGAGCATCCAGTGGTGTAAGGGCAATCTTGCATCACCCAAAAATAGTTAAATTTCAAGTTTCTCTATTTTTAGATATTTTTACATTTTTGGATACCCTTTTCATCATAATGAAATTCCCAATTTACGGTTTTCATTTTCTATTTCTGGGTTGAAAGATATTACAGTTTTAGTTTCTCATATTTGCACCTGAAAATCTTCTGAGTTAGATTTGAGGCACTTAGAGTTCCCAGATTGGCCCCGAAACTTGCCAAAATTGGCGTAGCAATTTTTATGTGCGTTCTTGACTTTGAGACCTTTCTAACGGTTCAAAAGGTTCGCCAATCAGAGTCTCAGATCAAAAGTTATAGTCCCAGGAAGTTGGCGCATTTTCTAGAAGATGCAATTACAAATGTTCTTTTGAAATTTGAACTTCAAGTTGTAATTTTTCGGCCCCAAATCGCCTAAACTCAAATTTGAATGTTGTTTTGGCTCCAAATTAAAGAGTTCTATTTATGGCAGGTTTCTAATTTTTGGGAAACTTTTTGGGGACAAGCTCGCATATTGCGAAAGGGTGATTCTGTAGCTTTCTGTACTTTGCATGTGTTGTAGAACTTGAGGATTTGAGATCCTTTGCATGTAAGAAGCTCAATTTTCTAAATAATAAAATTATTCTCTTGTTTGTGGGTTATTTTCTAAGTCTCGGGTTGCACCCTCATCAAAAACCCACAAAGTAGATGATCAACAGATTTAGGTTATCGACATCAATTATCAAACATTTCTCCTCTACAACTCTATAACATGAAATAAATTATCACTACATTTTTATCCTTTTAAACTTTGTATATTATATAATAAAATTTATTTGTTAAACACACAAAATAAACACAAATTTATTTCTAACGACAATTTGTAGATGACGTTCAATGAACTGTTATCTTAATGAAAAATAACCCATAAAAATATATATTTGTATAGAGATGAAATGGTGAGAATACATTTGGCTAATAAAACATATCTCAATAAAACCTTGAAAAGTCCTTCCAAACCAACATTGATCAAAACCATTTAAAAACAAAACAATCATAATATAAAATTTATTGGAGATTATCAAGAGGCGGATATTTTCTTTCGAGATGTTCTTCCTCCATGTGAGAGGAGAGATTTACAATGTTCGAATTAATTGGGAAGCCTCTATCTTATTCTATACTGAAGTATTTAACTGCATATCAGCACCTTGGGAGGTTCGCAGGGGGAGCCTTTAATGTCGCCTTGTCATCCAAACCCTCCTCCACAATAAACACCATGCTCAATCCCCATGTCAAGTGATCGTCGTAGTGGCAGTGCAAATACCACGCCCCTGCACAAAAATAAAATGTTCCATCAGTTTCTTCAGTTATGTGTAGCACCCTGTACACAAACCAGCACAATTACCTGGATTGTCAGCTTTGAATCTTACTGCAACCCATCCATTGGTGGGCACTCCCACAGTATTGCGCAATGGAGGATCTATGAGATTGAAATTAAGTGGGTCGATTTGAGCATCATAGTTTCCAAACCCCTGTCCGACAATGTAAAAGCTGTAACCATGAAGATGCATTGGGTGGTTCTCTGCAAGTAAAATGCTTGTTCCCTGTAAAACCAGTTGCACTGTAGCATTGAACTTGATAACCTTGGCTTTTGTTGCAGGAACAGGAATCCAAAGGCTGGAAGATATGTTTTTCCCGGTATAATTGAACTCAACGGGTGGTTTTGAAGGAAAGTCTGATGTGAAGACTCCTCTTATGTGAAAGTAGTAAGCTTGAAGAATGGCAATGCTGGGCTTCACAAATGATATGTTGTTCATGCTTGCAGCTAATCTGAAGCCATTTGGGCCTGCACAAGTCTGATTGAGCGGACAAGTAAGCAATCCGAGTCCCATTGTTGTCACCACATTATCATCTATTTTCAGAGGAACGTCAACTGGGTATTTTGGTGTGGCCAGGCTTCTAAGGGATCCACTAAATTTAGTGGCAGTAGCTGTGTCGTTGTATGGTGGAAGAGGAGGGAGGATGGGGGCTGAAGATGATGGCATGGCATCTTCATAGCGTAAAATAGCTGTAGTTGTAGTGTTGGTGTTAGCGGGTCCCAAAGAAGTATATGATCTAGCTGCCATGAAGTACTTTCCTGGAGGTTTGTTTGCAGTTACAAGTATATCTGCTGTCTGGCCTGGTGTAATCATCATAACATCTGTAGAATATGGCTTTGTGTATGCAGCATCCACGTTCACCACTGTGAAGTTATGATTTGCGATCTGGAAAAATAGTTCATTGTTCAGGGCAGCGTTGACGATCCTTACAAGATAAGTTTGCCCGGCCTTAACATGAATGCTAAAGGTTTCTGCATTCACCGGTATTGAAGGATTTAGTCAGATACCTGACAATTATGAAGCACCATATTATATTTAACCATATCTGTTTAGAGATCTTTGGATTCATAAATTTGGAAGTCTATTCAAGTTCTTTAATTTCAATAATTGATATCAAAGTTACGTTGTAGCATTGATTGCTGAGATCTTTGTTAAATCTTAAAGAAACAATTGCAGCATTGATGGCAAAGATCATTACAAAATGTAAAAGATCATTTTGATCTTAGAGAATCATTGCAAATGACAAAATATTTATTGAGTCTCATTTCTATTAAGCTGTCTTGTGTTGACAATTATGAAGAATGACATCATCAAATGATTTTTTTTTGTTTGGTCAGACCTCACCTCCATTACTGATGTAATTATAACAAGACATCTCAAAAATGTTCATCTACAAGAAGAATTTAATAGGAAATCTTGCTAAACATTGGCGTTGATAAACTTGTCTATTGGTGGTATATTTATAGAAAGTGTGCAAACTGCAACAACACCAAAGGATGCTTGGTATGCAATCACTACAATCTTTGAGCACAAGAATGATGTGGGAAAACACATGCTCCAAATTGATTTATATAATCTAAGATTGGACAAAAGCAGTTACTAAACATCTATCAAAACTCAAAGCTATTTTAAATTGTCTCATTAATGTAGGTGAGGCTATAGCTGATAAAAATCTCATCTGTATAATTCTTAATAGCTTGCCAAAATCATTTGAGAATTTCAATACTACAATCACATTGACTAAAAAATTGTCAACCCCAAAATTCAATGATCTAGAGGATCTATTATTGCAACATGAGGAAATGTTAAATAGAGATAATGAAGTTGAATTAGCAAATATTTTTGTCACTAGGTTCAAGAAAAAAGACATCAATGGCAAATACATCGTATTATGAACAATGATGAACAAAGAAAATGAGTTGTTTATTATTAATGCAATAGCCCTAAGTATTTTGAAGAGTAATTCTTTAAAAAGAAGAAATATATGAACATATGAAAATAAGGAAGTATGATGGTTGACACATTTATTGAAGATGTTGAAAGTCATACACTATTTTTAGTGGATGCTTATAAATATTCAAAATGATGATGTTCGGATTGTTGATTCAAATAATATCACATGATTAGTAATGTTCTCAACTTGAGAAATGTAGTA
Source organism: Sequoia sempervirens (assembly GCA_007258455.2). NCBI lineage: Eukaryota > Viridiplantae > Streptophyta > Pinopsida > Cupressales > Cupressaceae > Sequoia > Sequoia sempervirens. Next base: position 752,789,248 of record VDFB02058242.1, on the reverse strand, counting down.
GAAATAAATCAAGAGACATTATTACATTGGGGGATGATTCATAATTACATGTTGAAGGAGTTGGCGAAGTTCATCTACATGTTCTAGCCCAAGGAAAAATAAATATTGATAATGCTTTGTTTAATGTAGAAGACAAAAGTTACTTTTGAAAAAGAAGTTTGGAAGATGTTCAATAGTTTGGTAAAATTAGTGTGATGGATATACAATTTAAATATTCCTATTTTAGTTGAGGACAAACTCTTCTAAAGCCTTAGTTCTAAATTTTGTTTCAAGAAATCACTTATGGTATGAAATTTTTGGCCATATGACTCTTGAATCACTAAAGAAAATGTTCAATCAAAATATAGTATACGATATTCCACCCATCACTGTAGGTAAGTGTTCCTATGAAGCTTATACTATAAGGAAACAACATAAGGAAAATTTTATTTTTGGAAAATATTAGAGAGCCTCCGAGAAGCTGGAGTTAGCTCATTCTGATATTTGTGGACCTATGACGATATTTTCAATAGTTAAATCTCAATATTTCAAGCCTATCATTGATGAATGCATCTAAATATCTAGTCTCATGTTTTAAAGAATAATTTTGAAATATTTGATGCTTTCAAAGAGTTTATAAACCAAGTTGATACTAAAAGTGATAAAAAAGGTTAAGATCAAATAATGGGGTGGGGGGAGGGGAGTATGCATTAGATGATTTTGTATATTTTTACAAATAAAAAGGAACTAAGAAGTAGTTCTCCAATGCATATACTCCATAACAAATTAGACTAGCCAAAATAATGAATGTGATATTTCAAGAAAAGGATAATTCATTCTCAAGGCTTTATATCTTTTATATAAATTATGGGAAGAAGTATGTCATAGTTGGAGTAAAAATTTGAAACACTTACACATAGAATATTAACATGGTGTAAAAATATGGAATGTAGGATTTTGATTCTAGTTTTCAACTACATAATTTATTATGATACCTTTATAGTAAAAGTTGATTTTGTATAGGATGTACAAAAGTTGTTTTCTTAAAATAATATATTTTAGGTCAAAACATACATCTATATAGAGAGGATAATTTGACCTAAATAAATATATGTTTTTAATTCCTTTTATTGAAAGATGAATATTATCTTAAGTAGATATGTTCGATCTTGAAAATTTTGTATATCAGTTTGTATATGAACAAAACTTGGTCTTGATAGGATAGGTTGTAAATGTGATTGAAAATTTTGTATGATAATACTAGCACTTAGAAATCAAATACAATGACAATTTATAAAAATATATTGTATCCTTCATGTACTTATCTTAAGCATTTATGAATAAAATTGATCAAGGATCTACTCTATTCATCTTTGCCATTTTTCCTATATATGAATGCTTCTTTTATAGCTTTTACTCAAGCAGTAAATGAAATATGCTTTATAAGAAATATTAAATGCTTAAGGTATTGTAGGGATTCATATTAAATTGTTGATATTTGAGGGATGATAATGTAATGCATGTTCATTAAGTCTTAGTGTTAAAATCAATATTGTTATAAATATTTTTAGTTGTGTTCCCTTGAATCCATGCCCTAGGTTTATGGCACTAGTCAGATCTACAAGAATTTTCTGATTACAATTTCTTGATCAACTACAACTTTAATGAACAATTTAATTTTAAGTAATAAATTATTGCATAATCTTATTTCTCATGTTCTCAAAGAAATGAATGCATAAAATCTCAAGGATATGGATCATCTTTATGCATCATTTATAATTCTTGGCTAAATGAGTGAGAACATATTTATTTAAGACAATATTCTTTATAATTATGGATATTCTATATCAACTTGATCACTCTAAGAAACCTTGAAGAATATTGTATGATCACCCTCCTAGGTTCTACAAAGCCTAAAGTGCAGAGGAGATAATTGTAAAATCTATTTCTTGTTCATTGGCCAACCCCTTAAGATAGTCAATTATCTGAAGTAGCTATTCATTAGATTTTCATATGATCTATGGTTGGGAAAATTAAAACACCAAAACATATACTAGTGAAGCTTGGTTAGGATTTTTTCTTGTAATTTAAAAAAAAATATTTTTTATTACTTTTTACTACCCTTAATTTGTGTTTTTAATTTTTTTGTGTACAACAAACATAACTTGAGCTAAAATAACTGTAAAATATTATTTTACATCATGTGGAGAATGATGTCTAGATTAATCAAACATAAAAAGAATCAAAATATTTAAAAATTAAAATTTATTGAAACTAGTAATATATGTCGTTTAAAGTTTGAGTCCCTGTTTTTACAAATTAAATAAAAAATAAAATAATGTATCCAATAATAGAAATAAATTACATATTTTAAAACTAGACACTACCATCTATAATGAGTTTCTATTCAAATGGTGCAAAATTTCTAAAAATAAGTCATCCACTATATTACTAAAGTTAGTTTTTATCTTGCTATTAACATGGAATTGTACCTGCAAGTTCAAAGCTAAGGATTGTTTTTCCAATCCTAAAGCAAAAAATAAAACTTGTGAGTTTCAAATTTGAAATTTTATGAAATGTGTACGTTCTTCAATATACATATCCATTCTAAAAAGGAATTAGTATATGGTCTAAATAGCTTTTTTCAAATGTGTACCAATTTTAAAATGACTACCTATTTTACATGGGAAGGATTAGGCTCAAGAACCTATTCCTATTAGTATTTTTCCCCCATGAGAGTTCCACTAAAATTTTATGCAACTTCTTACACTCGATTAGTTATTCATGATGTGAAATTAGATAAGAAGATCAATTTTGAGATGTTTCATATTGGACTTTTTTATTACTTTATTGCAATGATGTGTGATAAACACAAAAAATATTTCTCATATAGGAATTACACAAAATAAATTCTCACATAGTTCAAATTGAAATACCATAAAACTTCATCAACACTAATGGAGATAGGAACTAAGTTGATTAACACCCAAATTGTAAATCAATTAATGAAACATTATATAAGATTTTGACATGAAATTGTTTTTACTTGAATACTATGCATCAAGATATGTCATATGTAGTTAAAATTTTATCCCAACTTATGACTAATCCCAAATGTAATAATTGGTTGTGTAGCATAAAAAATTGTCACCCTTGACAATCCCACATTAGGTTTAAAGCTCCCCCATTTGTGCTTGGACCTAATTATAAATTAATTTCCAATTTTATAAAATTTCATGGAAAATCAAACATGGGAAATCAAATTATGCATTTTCCCTTAACACCTTTAATTTCAAAAATGCAAAAATTTGGTCTATGGTGCATGGAACCCTAGACCAACATATTTGGCTCCAAATTTGAATATGTCAGTGTCAATAATTTATTATTTTAATTTCCAATTTCAAATGTTAGCTATCGATATATGATTTTTGAGAAACTAGGATAATTACATATAATACAAGTCATTCACACAATTTTAAAGAGTGAAGGAAGCTAGTGAATTCAATTGAGAAAATCAAGTTATCTAAAAAGAATTCAAGAGTAGTCAAGAGTTGAATTATCATGATTAATGCAACATTTCATCCTTCAAGCATCATGTCATATGTTATGTGAGTTTGTGTTCATGTTTACATGCATTTTATTTATGTGTAATTTAGTCCATCAAGGAGATCACATCCGAGTGGTGAGTTGTAGCAAGGTTTTCAATTCATTACTTATTTATCAATTAGCCTCTATCCAAGAAAGGATACACTCTCTTTCATCATAATTTTCTATTGTCGTGGTAGAATACCAACACAAGGTTTGACTTAGGCAAGCACCTATATGGCACGACCCTTTCTCCCCTCTTATGAGTGCAGGTTATATATATGAAGTGAGTTGGAGGAAGATAGAAGGCTATTTTTTCATTCATGCATCAAAACTCTACAAGTTGACAAGTCACAAAAGCTACATTTTCTCATCAATAGACAAAGTTTCAACAACAACACCTCGAAGATAGAAGCTACAGATTGGTGACCTCAAGCCTAAACTTTGAGATCTAGAAAAGAACTAAACCAGTCTGGGGTGCACTATACCCTTGTCCTTGTAAGTTAGGCTAATTTTCTATCTCAAGTGCATCTATGTATACCCTTTTCATTTTTGGAATTCAATTTTTTTTGTCTACATTTATTTTATTAGAAATCATATCAGTTCACTACATTTTCACTATTAACCTAGGAACAACATTGCATCATTGAATTCAATCAATTTCCAAATTGACAAAAGAACCAAATTCAAGGAAGATTGGCTCTCCTCTTAGGTTTTTATCCAATCTCACAATTTTTTTGATTTGGTTCATAATTTTATTTAAAAAATGATTGATCTTAATGATCTACACCTTAGGTATAAGATCTCTTTTTCAACTCAAAAGGTTGGTTGCAAATAAAATATTGATATATTTTCAAGGAACACAAAAATTTGGATTTGATTATTTCAAAAATCAATATTTGAAACTTGTGGTATTTTTATATTTTGATTGGGAAGGTTACATATATTAGAAATCCAAAAATAGATGAATCAACCAAAAAAATTAAGAGAGATTCTAAGCTACAAATTGTATATACATAAAAGAAAACAAATGATTTTTAGAGATGAAAATACCAATATGATAACATTCATTAGTAAGTTCTTCAAAATAATCTACAAGAATTGGTATATAAAATAAAATGAGATCCTTGCTTATATAGGCAGGAGGTAAGAAGGTAGGATTAAATGAATAACTACTCCTCCAAAGGTACAAAACTTGTGAGGTCACTTGAAAAGTGTGTGACCAAATGGAAAATATGCATGGAATAGGTGTCTAAAGTGATGAGAACACATCTCAACCATATGAAGTGAGACAAAAGATTAGAATTTCTTATGTAGAGAATTAACTAGTGTGAATAGGACTCTCATAGGTAGGATAATAGCTAACTAGATAGATAATGATTTTATTTACATCAACACTCCCCCTAAAGTGTAATTTTGAGAGTAATGCATTTATAATGATAATTCATATCTACTAGAACATGTTAGGTACTCATGTATAAATTTCTCATCAATTGGAGTAAAGTAGAAAACCCAACTAGAACAAAAACTCCTCTCTAAAAGAGAAATGATGAAAATGCAATGAAATGTACAAGCGAAGAAGATAATTGATATATGGAGGAATCATCATGACCCCCCAAAGACAACTTCTTTGAAAAATTATAATAATGTTCCCCCCATTGGAGAGAAAATAGAGAAGATCTATGTGAACCCCCAAAATGTGAGAAGGAATGAACTCCATGAAACGAAATGTTTCCTCCCAAAACTGAGATGATAAGAGAAACCATACAATCTCTCCTCAAGATGATGCATGAAATGTTGGTATATGATTGGAATTAAATATTGAAGTTGATCTATGAATGATGAATAATATTTATCAACTTGGGAAGAAACAACATCACAAATGTGTGCAAGATGACTTCCCATTCTCTTAATGAAGTGTCACTGAACTCTGTGGTAGTGCAAGAATTATCATCAAATAGAATAATTATGTCCTCAATGGTTTCTTCTAAATCTAATATACAATATTCTACAAAAAAATATGTAATTTTTCATAGATATGCATCCCAATGTGTTGGATCCTAAAGGTCAATATTGTAGTGCACTGAATATATGGAAGTTAAGAAGGAAAAAACTCTTGACTTGAAATAGCATTGGGTACATGATCTATTTAGGATCTAGGACTTATTGCTTACAGAATGCTCAACGTTAAAAGATCAATTATTACAAAGCTTAATTTAAATGATTACAAATTAAATGCTCAAATGAAATAAATGAACATAAAATAATTAAATAAATGCCAAGATAAACTGAGAAAGAAAAGAGAGAAGAATAGAAAGACGAAACCAAAGTTGATAACGGAGTTCGTCCCTAAGGACTACGTCTCCGGGTCCCTCTCCAATGGAGGACCGATCCGATTAGCTCCAAATTCAATTACAATGGCTTCAAGACTATCTCCTTCCAGCATTCAGCAGCATGACAGTACTCTGATATGCAGAAATGTCTTCAATCTCTCAGGCATTCTCTCGCTATCTCCACCTGACTTCGTAAAATGAAGGCCTATACCCCTCCTTTTATACAAAAAACTTGCCTAATTAGGCTTAACCACCAAGATAAACACATATCTTCCTCTATCATGTCGTATCAGGTGTAATTTAGCTTCTGCAATCTTTTTGTTTTAGGTGGTTTAGGTTGTTTTGGTTGTTTTGGCTTTATTAAGCCATTTTGATATGGCTCGGCCAACAACTTAATAACAAAATAATTCTATGCCACTACAATATTAGAAAGATTTCGTGGCGGAGTGGTGCTTAAATCTTTTGTTAGGAGGGTGGTCGGCGGTTCCAACCCCGCCGACCACGTTCTACCACTAGCTATGCAAAATAACAACAATAAAGATAACCGCTGTCTTATTATACTTAGGCGTATCTTTGCGGGTGCAACGGCAAACGGCCGAACCGTTTCGGAGGAGATCTCGGGGTCGAATCCCCCTATATATTTTGTCGCAACAACCGACCAACCGCGGATGGATAGCACAATGCCGACGTCGAAGAACTTGCCACGTGTCAAACGATCATTCATCAAAACTTGCCACGCTGTCTGATGACAAGACAAGCCCGTACGCTGACTGGATGACACATGTCAGAACGCCATTCGCCAGACTTTGCCACGTCTGATGCCACGTGTCAAAACACTATTCACCAAACCATCCAACGTGTATGCTGACAAGGCGCTGACTGTACGCTGACAAAACAGATGACGTGTCAAGCTGACTAGACTGCCACGTCAACGCTGACTGGTTGTACGGACTGCCACGTGTCAGCATCTGATTGGCTCCGTACCGATGACTCACCTGCCACGTGTTGGGTCAAAATTCGTCCGCTTGGCTTCCGTACTGTACGGACTGACACGTCAGCATGATGACGTCATCATCAGTACCCACAAGTTGACTGAAGTTTGACTGCCTGTAACTCGAGCATATGACGTCGGATTTCGGCGAAACGAACGTCGTCGGAATCGTCTCGACGAGCTCTTCACGATGACACTGATTCCGTTGATTTCTGAGATGATTATTTTTTTCGCCTTCTAGACGCCCCTGAAGCCAGTTTGACTGGAAGTTTGACTGGCCGTAACTTGCACAAACGGAGTCCTTTTTGACCCGTTCAAGTTGTGTTGGAACCAGGACGTCGTTCTCTTTCTGATGAAGCTGAAATCTGGAGCATTGGGAACACTTCAATTTTCACTGAAAAATTGTCCCCCGGATCAGTACATTTCATCGAACAAAATTGCTCATCTTCAAATAATGGTGACATCTCATAAGATGGTTGAGTGAGATTGGAAATTTTTACAAGTGTTGGAATAGAAGAATCTAACAAGTTCATTTCATTTTTAATGTAAAGTTGTGTTAATTGACGTTCAGTTCTCAAGAAATTTCCTATTCATCAAGTTGTTTAAATGTCCATTCATTTGTGATATGCATTTTCTTCTTCAAATAATCACATTTTATTTTCCATGGATTTGGAGACATGATTTTTCTCAACAAGATTAAAAACATAAATGAAGTGTTGAAAGTAAAAAATTAAGGGAAATGTGGAAGTGTTCATGACATGACTCATGCAAGTGCTCAAAGGAATAAATCAAGAAACCCCCTTGATTCAAGTTCAAATCCCCCCAAAATTATTAGTGTTGAAAATAAATCTAGAAACATTCAAGAAAAAACTCCTGGAAGTTCTCAAAGTTACAACTCAATACAAACCCCGTTAATTATTTTAGGTCCCTCACTGAATGATATGTACACAAAAAACTATATGTTTGTGAAAGATTGGATGCCTAAATATTCTATTTATAACTCATGGAGATTTTTACAAATTTTGAAAAATGGGTAGTCTGAATTTTACTTTTACATGTAAATTTGAATTCCTTGCAAAATTTTGATACTTATAAAAAATTACAAAATTTTGACAATCAGAATGCAAGTTATGCCCCATCAAATTTTTCTTACTAATATTGACTTCAAAGGCCAAAAAAGGTGTTATAATAACACAAAATTATAAATTTGATGACACCATTGTGTCCATGATAGAATCAACCTTCTGTCAATTATTTGATTGTGAAATTTCACCTCCTAGAGCAAAGTTTGTGCAAAAAAGAAAAAAAAGTCCTATTTTAGGCCTTGTTGGAGGGCACTAGTGACCTTATGGTGACGCCACTAGTTGAGGGCCTATAGAGGTAGTGTGTTGGAGGAGTTGTCAATTGAGGTTGGGCGGATCTTGGTGAAGCAAGTAATAGTTAATTGAATTTGTTGGCAGATTATAAGACATTGCTTCAGATGGCTAGGTTGCAACCTATTAGTCATGCGGTTTGTAGGTGGCCTTATGGCCACAAGGCTTAAATCCCCTACATTAGGTTCTAGGAACCTTAACACCAATGACTAAGTGCTTATGTGTTAATAACTTATACACAAAGTGAATACATGTTTTTAAACTACTGAAATATACATGTAGGGGGTCATACGACCTATTGTAAATGTTTTTTGAGATGCTCTCACTGAAAGCAGAAAAATTTATATCAAAATTTAGCTCTTTGCCCCTTGAAATCAATGGAAGGGTATTTTTTCCTAAAATTACTCCATTTTAAAGTCATTCACCAACATTATTCTTGAAACTCTCATTCATGCTATTATATCATACATTGGCCTAATTGAAACTACTACAATCACTAGGTCTCACCAAAAACACATATGCAAATAAAAGGTTGAAAAATCTTCATTATTCCTTTATGATTCTCAAGATTATTCAAAATGTAAGAAAAGAGAATACATGAATTTCCAAGATCATATAAAGAATTCTATTCTCTCAATTTAGAATCTATGAACTCAAAACTCTAAATTTTTTCTTTCACACTATGTTAATAATATGGATATATATATATTAACCAAGATCATTTTAAGAGAGATTCTAAGCTATAAATTGTAAATGCATAAAATAAAACCAATCATTTTGAGAGATACAAATATCAATTTGATAAAATTGCATTAAGAAGTTCTCCAAAAGAATCTACAAGAATTGGTGTATAAAATATAATGAGATCCTTGATTATATAGGTAAGTTAGAGCAGATAAGAAAGTAGAACTAAATGACTAACTATGCTTTCAAAGGAACAACACTTGTGAGCTCACTTTACAAGTGTGTGAGAAAGTGGAAAGTATGCATGGAATAGGCGTCTCAAGTGATGAGGACACATGTCTAAATGATATGAAGTGAGACAAAGAGGTAAAAATCCCTAAGTGGAGACTTAAATATTTTGAATTGGACTCTCCTTGGTAGGATAATAGTTAACTAGATAGATAATATTTTTATTTACACCAACATGATAGACTCTATAAAATTAACCTTTGCTTATTGCTTCAATCTTGGATCTACCATTATCTCATGGAGTTGTAAGAAGAAACAAAATGTTACTTTTTCATCCAAAAAAGAAAATTAAAAGGTATTTTTTGCAACAACTTATGAAGAAATGTGGATTTAATGATTTCTTGATAATCTTTGAGAGAAACAACCTATTCCAATATTATGTATTGTGATAGTAAAATTTTGTTGATGATAGATAAAATTCATGTGATCCATGGTCACATAACTAATATTTATGTACGCCATAACTCCATCTATGAGCATACTCTAAATAAGGAAATTGAACTAGTCTATAAAACAACCAATCAACAATTTTTATACTTTTTCACTAAAAAATTTAGTAAGTATAAGTTTGTATACATTCAAGAAGGCATTGATTTAAATATTCTTGATTTCTGCATGGGTAGCTAATACACCTAATTTTTATAGGTTCCCTCCATTTATAGAGTTAATTTGTGTTATAAAATAAACTTAGTGAGGGAGTGTTAAAATTGTAAACTTAATTTAACCACACACCCCAAATGATTTGTCACATATAGTCATATATTATGTAAGAGACATGTATGCCAATGCATGTTGTCTATTTAGGCATATTTGGATTCATAAATTAGACAATAGAGAAAATTTATTCAAGCTCTCTGATTAACATAAATATTATATTTAACATGAAAATACTTAGAATCTAGGGACAAGTTAAAATAAATACAAATCTACAAGTATATTAATTTATTTGATTCACACTTAATTTTTCTCTTGATAATATGAAAATAATATTTTAAAATAAATAGTAGCTATACAAAATGTAAATTGTTATCATATGTATACGCTCTTGAGGTAGGTAAGAGTGAAATATTTGATTATTTTGCAATAAAAATATGTTTGAACAATTGCCACTATAATTTAGAGTCTAATGGTTCTCAAAATTTCAAGCACATTATTTTCAAGTATATAGTTAATATTTAGGCTTGAGGATGTCTGTTGTGTTAGAACTGTAAAATTTTGAAATTTTTATAGTCAATTGCATTCATGAGTTTCCAAAATAAGTCCTCATAATAAGCATAACGTTCCCTTCTCATGGAGTCTTGCTTGTTTTTTGTCATAAGATCCAATTGAATCCATCTAGTCCTTCACATTCCATTATATTACCCATATCGCCAAGACATTGTGAAAGTCTCCCTGACCTATGTATTTTTCACTAATGTATGCTTGTTGCAGACTATCAACAGGACACTTATTTTGTTTTGGCAACAGAAAGGAGTCATTTTGGCAAAGGAATCATCGTTGAAGTGAAGTCAGAGCTAATACATTGTGTCTCACTGATAGGCGCATGTGGAAGTATATCAGCCAAGCTAAAGGTATTCGGGAGAATGTCTTGGTGAAGTATTTTTTCTTGTCGACCGGCATATAAAAAATGAATCAGTAAAAGGTTAAGGCATTGATGTAATGTCATGGCGAAGTCAGCATGTCTTATCAACTAGCACATGGAGTAATGTATCGGCCAAATAGAAGACTATCGGAGTAAGGTCCTACCGAAGGCAGTAGGTCTTGCCGATAAGGTGCAAAGGGGTTATCGACATGAGTTTCACCGAAATGTGAAGGTTTCATTGATTGAATATTTCGGGGAGAGTCTTACCGAATGGAATAATCTAGAGGAATGGGTTCGGCGAGACATTTGCTGTCGGTATGAGTCTTTCTGAGTTTTCAGAGTCTTGCCGATGTAATTTATTTCATCAGTAAGATTATTTTCATCGGCGAAAGGGGTGATCTTGTCTCAGTGACTGGAGAATGCATTGAAGAACATATCTTGGTATAGCATAATGAACTCTATGAACTCTATGAAACATCTCATAGCGGCATGAAAAATAGAAGCGGTAGTAATCAATTTGATTCCAGGTGTCGGTAAGACCACAGAATGTCTTGGCGAGAGGTTAAGTAAACATTGCAAAAGGACTTTGCCCTAGATTTGAAAATCTCTCACCGATAGGATATTTGATGCGACAATGCCAGTTTCAAATGAGCCTTCATTCGTGCTTCATTAATGGCATGACAGGATATAACAGTGAAGGTTTAATCAATTCTTTAGTACCGAATTGATTGCAGAAGAATTGGCAAGGTGAACAGAGAACCAAGACTTCTTTCAGTTTGAGGAGCTCAAGTAGAATATTATACATAATTGCATCTCAAATTTCTAATTTTAAGTTCTGTAGTCTTGAAGAATGGAGTCTTCTGGTTTTGGAAAAGCCAAGGGTAGAAAGCTTGGTGAGAGTAGTCAGTCAAAAGGAAAGAAAAAAAAGGTTGATACAGAGCATTAGGGAACTAAATGAAGTTAAACCAAGATCTTATTAACCAGTTACCTAGTTCAGGACCTAAAGCCAGAAGGTCCGCACAACTTAGGGTAGAAGTTGATAAGTTAGATGATAAATGCAAGTTCATAGGTGATGTCTGGACTACCGTAAGAGGGTATGAACTTTTCAATTTTCACTATCAAAGGAGAAACTGTTTTGAACCAGTTTGTAATCCTTGGAAGCTGAATGTAGGGAAACTAGTGCACCCTAATCTATTTGTGAATGTAGAACTAGTAAAATTGCTTGAGCATCATTATGATCCAAAACATAAGGCTATATGTGATCCATCTGGTAAACCACAGATATATGTGTCAAAAGAAGCAATAGGTGAGGTTTTCAAATTAGAAGGGTTCTGCAATGAGGAGATCAGTTGTGAAGAATTGGAGAAAGAATTTTCAAGAATGGATACTACTTATAAGGGCTGGAGGTTGCCAATTCACAGGATTAAATAGGTTAGCAAGCCAAATCCTCTACAAGATAGTGAGGGGCCTCCTTATCATGTGGACTTGTTTGAGCCCTATATGAAGTACACATATTTCTCAGTGTGTCAGGTGTTGGGAATGGATGCCCCAGAATTCATGTCAATTGTGCCAATGATTATCATAGCAGATATCTAGTATAACAATTCCAGGCCATTTGACTATGCCTCATACATTTTTAGGGGGCTTGATTCAGGATTGATGACCATCAAAGGTGGAGCTTCTATTGTTCATCTTAGAAACTATTCATTGTTGATGCATTTGGTGTTATATTTTAGACAGGAGTTGGGACTATGGCCTCCAGAAATGAGAATTTCTCAAATTGGTAAGGAGGGTGAAGCATTGCATGTTCAGTTGTGGACTGCTATTTGGGACATCAGGTTTGCTAATTCTAGTTTCATCCATTTTGAGGAACATTTTGTGAAAAATTTGTATAGATTGTAGAAGTATCCTTGTAATTATTCATTGACTAATGATATTAAGAGATTCCTACGGCCAAAAGACTTCAATGGGCCAATTGATCATAACTGGGGAGATTGGTATTGTTTGGAGGGAGCTACAGTGATCAGAGTATATGGATTTGAAGATGCCCCTTTCATTCTACCAAGAACAGTTCCAGACAGAGTTGCATATTTGGAAATTGTCATACAGATGGATTACTGTAGTGTGATGCATTTCAGCTCTTTTGGGAAGTAAGCTTTTATGCCTAGTACATTGTGTTTTGGTGAAGGAAGGATACAATTCGATCCTTGATAGATTGTTGCATTATAATATGAAGAGAGGATCACCCAAGAATAACTTTGACCCTAAAGGATATATCAATTCAGCCAAAGAGAAGATTAACTTTGGAGGGTATCAACATTTACCCTATCCTTTTTATGATATGATCAGAAATTTAGATGAAGATGAAACTGAAATGGTAGTTGAAAGGTATAACCAAGGGCTGCAGGAAATAGACCAATTATCTTCTGGAGGGGAGGAAACACCAAAGGATAATGTCCTACAGGGCAAACCAAAAAAGGTATCCAAGTTGAGGACTCAACAGTATGTTTGCCCAACCAGAGAACAGAGTATAGAAAGTGGTGATGTTGATGCAAGGAATATGGAATATAGATCATTTGTCTCAAATGATGAATTCATAAATTCCTCAAAATTCAAAGCATTCTTGTATAAGCAGAACAGGAAGGAAATAAGAGAGAATGTTGATGATGTCACCTTAGGGAATGAGGAGCAATTACTGGGTCAATTGAGAAAGCGTGTGGATGATGAAATTACAAATATGACTCCTAAAAAGGGGAGGAAAATGTCAGAAAGTGCTGGTATCATGATCTTTCCTGGACTTGATTTGAATTATGCATTGGTTTTTGATAGTTTCTTGAAGTATAGTAATGCTACACACAAGCTTGACAAGGAAAAGGTAACAGAGGTGTAGGCAGGCTCCAAGTACAATATTGATGAAGGGTCACTGATGATTTGGGCATTATACCCACCCCACAAGAAATCAGTGGTGATTGACACAGAGAAGGCATTTGGCCATGTCATGACCCTAAAGGTTGGAGAGGCTGATCCTGTGGCTACTACTGAAATTAGGGTCAATATTGCAAAATTGAATAAAGCACAGATCGAAACGTTGATAAAAGAAAGAGAAATGTACAAGGCGAATAATGAAATAATGTTGAGAGAGAATGAGAGACTGAAAGATTTGGTTGGTATTTCAATGGGGCCAACCAAAGTGCTCACTCAAGGAGAAAGCTCTCAGGCAAAAGATCATTGGGTAGGATCAAGTGCTTATTCCCAGGGAAAGCGTGATGCAATTGCAGCAATTGTCAAGAAGAGGCAGGATAATTTGACACCTTGGTTAAATAAACTATGGGGAAAATACTCTCATACTCTGGCTGCATTAAAAGAGCATACAAGAATGGATTGACGAATTATGGAGAAGTTTCATGAACTAGCCCAAAGTGATGTTTCTAACAGTGCAGCACTTGAAGGTGCAAATCATATTATCAATCACCATCGAAACTTCCATGATGAGTTACAAGGGGATGAACAGGGGTTGATTGATGCTGCCAAGAAGACTGTGATTACATTTTCTGATGAGAAAGGGGAATTGAACGATGCCACAAGATGGAAAAGTGAATGTGAGTCAATATTGAATGAAGTCATGAGGCTAGCTTCTGTAGAGGATACAACATTAGAGGAAGTGAGCGAGCACAATGAGGAGATGGTCAAGATAGAAATCACGATCTGGAATGCTGTTGGAGATGTGGACACATACGAGCACATGATTATTTGGATCACCTCGCTAAAACTCACTTGTAGCTAAATAAAGCCTAATTATCCTCTATCTTTTGTTTTGTAAAATATTTATTTCCCATTTCTGAAAGGATGCGTCCTTTCATATTCTCAATGTATAAATGTCTGATTTGGAAACAAAATGTGGCGTGATAAGTAGAATAGGATAGAGAATAGCAGGGATAGAGTAGAATACAATTTTTTGGCAAAGATGAGACTGTGTTGCATATGTAAAATCATGGAGATATCAATTGAAGTCTAATACAATGGTGTAGTTGTTTCTGGTATCGGTTGTTTATGGTGTTTGTTGAAAGCATTATTGAAGTTGTCTCCTGTATGATGTTTTTTGGTTATTTGAATTGGTGTAACAAGTTTTTATCCAATTTGTGAGTGCACATTTGTTGCATTTTTATGGTCAATTAACTATTTCTTTCCAATAAAGATTAAATTCTTTAAATTGATCATAGTAATTAAAGAAAGTCAATTGGATCACTAAGAAGAAATCAATAATAATAACCTTACAGGTTTATACAAGCTATAAACCAAATAAATGCTAAATAACTTGAATGTCTGCGACAACGGAGTACTTGTTTCAGATTTTTCTTGACTTTGCATACCCTATAAGGCACTGGTCTTTTCATTTTCATTCTTTAGTTTCACTCATATTTTTACATTTGTTAATTGAACATATTGGGGTTTAGTTTTGAATGTTGGTATACAATTTATACCAAATTTGATTTTATTTGTCCATCTTCATTTGCCCTCATGGACAAATTATTGCATGAAATATAATCATAAGTCAAGTTTGTATCATTCAGATAGGTACACCTGCCTAGGTCTAGCAGCACCTGAAGAGTAGAATGTCCAAAATCTCTTGACCTTGTCTGTTACCCTAAAATGTTGTGAAAGCTTGGCAACCTTTTGTGGTTCAAACCTACGTTTTTGAGAGCTAAAAAATTGGAAACTCTGCTGGGGAGTAACAAAGAATCTACGCCTTAATCATAGAGTCAGAAATGCTATATACAGACTCCGCTGGTAAAAACAAGAATCTTTTCTCACTATTAAGAAAGTGAGTGGCGACTCTGATAAAACATTGCAATATGAATGGAAGAAGATCTCAATTTAGGGGAGGTCATTCTGGAGCTCCTCCTGGTAGTAGTAAGTGGACATACAAAAATGATAAGGCTGACAAGGGTAAAGGGGTAAGTGAGGACATGTGCATGACAAACAAAGACAAATCATCAATACCTCATGGTGAAACATATAACAGTTATGATACATGGAAAGATGATTCAACTCCAAAACCTTGTACCCTAGAAGATCAAAGAAATCCTTTTTACGACCCTCAGAAATAGGTAGAGTGGAATGCTAATTTTGAAGCTGAACGACTTAGAATTTAGCATGAATATGACCAAACAATGGAAGGTAATCAGAAGGGACCCACTGATCAAGAAATTCCTCAAGAAAATTATGAATCTTTAACTTATGAAGAAGTTAAAGCATAGTTTGAATCTCAGAAAAAGGAGAGGGAAGAGCAGGAAAAAGCTCAAATGATACAAGCAATGAGAAAATTCAAATTGCAGAAATCTCATAACATTCCTCACATAGGTGGTTGCCCCTCAAAGTATGTACCACCTCATAAACAGGGTAATCATAGTGTTGGGTATTCTGAACCACCAAGGATCCCTCACAATCAAATTGGGAATCAATATAGATAGCCAAATCATCCACCTCATATTCCCACACAACATACAAATTATCCACCTCCTGGTCAACATCATGTGCCACAACAAAATGCATAATATAATAACCCTATGTACCAGTATCAATATCCACCCAATCCTCCTCCTCATCAGTATACCACTATGATTAGACAATTTGACTTGGTAGGGTTTCAGTTGTACCCTTATCCTATGGATGGCAGCTGGAGAGGCCTGGTGCCTAAGTTTATAGGGAGTAATGCAATCACTGCCAAGGATCATTTAAGGAGTTTCAATGCTTTCATTCAGGATTTGGATGTTCCTTATAAAGATTTGCATATGAGATTATTCATGATGTCTCTTATTGAAGAAGCTAGGGATTGGTTCAACAGCTTAGCAACAGCCTCAATTTATTCTCTCCAAATATTTCAGGACCAATTCCTCAAGAAATATGGGAATCAAAGTGCACCTAATGCTGCTCTTCACAAATTGATGCGAATTCAAATAAATCAGAATGACTCAATCTATGATTTCAACCAGAAATTCAATAAGCTGCAGAATAGAATTCCTTCTGGATCAAAGTTGCCAGAATATGTAGCTTTGAGTGTTTACTTGAATGCATTCGATCCTAAAACAATATATGAATTAAGAAATAGATTCCCAAGAGACTTGGCTGGAGCTTAGAAGACAACATTGACAATTGAAAACAATAGGAGGGATGCTAGGATAATTGATAAGAGAGAAAACCCAAGGGCTTCTCAACAAAACAATAGTTATCAATATAAACAAGAGAACACATACAAGAATGATAGGCCAAGGCCGAGGTTACATGACATGCTCTTTAATACAAAATAGAAGGATAGAAAGCCTGTAACTGATAGGCCTGGAAACAAAGAAACTCCTGATCCATTGAGGAAGAAGGGAACTTATATGGTAAATAACAGTTATTTCTGTGAAGTCTATGATAAGCCACATTCCCCAGATTATTGCGTTGTAGCCCAAAGAATGCAAGAGGAAGGAATGTTGATGGGAAATAGTGGAGAAGATCATAAAGTGTATTTAACTTCAAACACTTTTCACCATGTGGAGGAGAGATATTCGTCTTCAGAGGATGAAGGTTATGTGTATGATGTCTCAAATCAGAAATACAATGTCCACATGGTTGAGCAACAGATCCTTTCTGATTTTGAAGAAGATTATACAAAGGAACATTTTGATGAGATGCCTACTCAGGGTAGCATGAGGAAACTCACTGAAGAGGAGATAGAGAGATTAACTGTCCCTGCTGTTGAAGAAGCAAAGAGTAAGTACTAGTTGAGAAATATGACAGTAAATGAGAAGGTGTTCCTAGGGGAATCTTCATGAAAGAGCAAAAGGTGATACAAGGAATTGCGAAAAGGGTTGAAAACAAACAACATGAAGAAAGCAAACAAAATCCTATCCAAAAGGATGCAGTGAAATAATTACGCAAAGAAATTCAAAAGACTGATCAGCCAGGTAAAAGAGAAAAGGAAGAGAACAAAGGAGAAACATCTGAACATTTAAAGAAAATGATTAAGGTAGAAGGTTCCTCTTTTGATTTCACTCAGGCCTTGTCTTAGGTAAAGATGTCTATTCCACTTCTTGAAATGATGAAAATTAAGGAATACAGGGATAGTGCAGTGCAATTGATAACAAATGAAAATGAAAAACATATAAATTCTAAAAATAAGATGGCTACTAAAATAAGCAGGATAAAGTAAGTATTCCAAAAATCTTCTTGAGTAATGTGTTGACAAGCCCTCCACAAGTTGATCCTTTTTTCACTACATTACTCATAAATAACAAATTGTTGAGAAATTGCATGATAGATTTTGGTGCTACCATGAATATTATGCCTATAGGAGTGATGAAACAACTAGGCATGTGGGTGGATACATATGAAGGAAAATGTTATGCAATGGATAACCGACCTATTCCTGTGGTAGGTATAATGAAAGATGTTGAAGTTAAACTAGCTGCTTATCCTCAAGTGGCTTACAATATTGATATAATAGTAATAGACACTCCTCCTCAATTTGGTATGCTTTTATCAAGACAGTGGACAACAACAATTGGTGGAAATGTTCAGTTTGATCTATCTTATGCAAAAATTCTGGTAAATGGCCAAGAGGTGAAGTTGTATAGAGAGCCGAGGATGAACCATCTTATTGATTGTGTACTACAAGATCAAATCAATTGTTTTTGTGATGTTGATCTTGGGAGTTTTAATATAGAACTAGCCTAGCCAGAATTAACCAATAGTGATCCAATTGAGAAGCATGCTGCACAAAACTACAACGGTGTGTGGAAGATGTACTTTGATGGAGCTTGTAGCCAACAAGGTAATGGAGCAGGGATAATATTCGTTTCACCGGAAGTTATTACTTTTAAGTATTCATTCCTGTTAGCATTTGAATGTACAAACAATGTGGTAGAATATGAAGCTTTATTAACAAGACTGAATATAGTTGTGAAACATAAAATTAAGTTGCTGGCTATTCTTGGAGATTCAGAGTTGGTTGTTTCACAAATAAGGTCCAAGTATGCAGCAAAACATGAAAGATTGAAGAAGTACAGAAATGTTGTATGGGATACAATTGAGCTGTTTGATGTCGTCTCAATTGAATGGGTAGATAGATCAAAGAACATAATGGCTAATTTTCTAGCAAATGTAGCATTGAAAAGAGATGATATTACATTGGCTGGGGTGTCACAAATTGAATTCAAGACAAGGCCTGCTATTCCTGACAACATTTATAGCTGGCAGGTCTTCAATGATGATACTGATCTTTTGAAGTTCCTCCACTGTATAGATTAGTTTGAAGCCCAAGAGATCGACTTCAATGCCTTTGTTGAAGTGGATGGGAAGCAAATAGTCTTTGGGAAAGAAATCTTACAACTCAAAACAAATAAGCTTCCTAAAGGCTTAGTGGCATTGGAGAGGGTGTATGATGGGAATGATTGCTCTCTCATGAAAAAAACACCAGTTAAAATGGAAGATATTGAAGAAATTAACTTGGGAACTGAGATGGCACCAAAAAAGGTGTACATAGGGAAAAAGATAAGCCCTACAATAAGGAAAATGCTAATTGAATTGCTAAGAAAGTATAAACATGTGTTTGCCTAGTCTTATGAAGATTTAAAAGCATACAGGGAAGATTTGTTTTAGCATGAGATACCTTTGAAGCCAGATGCTAAGCCATTCAGACAAAAGAAAAGGCATATAAATCCAACTTTGGAGCCTAAAATGGAAGAGGAATTGGCAAAACTCAGAGACGGTGGAATTATTAAACCAATCAGGCACTCAACGTGGGTTTCAAACTTGGTCCCTGTGAGAAAGAAGAATGGAGATACTAGGTTGTGTGTAGATTTCAGAAATCTAAACATAGCATCCCTTAAAGATAATTATCCTTTACCCAATATGGAAGCTATATTGCATAAGGTAATAGGGTGTGAATTGCTATCTATGATGGATTGGTTTTCAGGGTATAACTAGGTCATGGTCAAAGAGTCTGAGCAATATAAGACAACATTTATAACTCCTTGGGGAACATATGTGTACATAAGAATGCCATTTGGTCTCACTAATGCAGGGGCGACTTTCCAAAGAGCTATGGATATGGCATTTTCTGATTTGATCAATGTCCTCATGGTGGTGTATCAAGATGACCTCACTACTTACTCAAAGAAGTCTGAAGATCATGTTCATCATTTGGAAAAGGTATTTATAAAAGCCATTGAATATGGTATTAGCTTGAACCCTAAGAAATGCCATTTTTTAGTCACAGAGGGTAAGCTATTGGGGCATATTGTTTCAAAGGAAGGGATTAGGATAGACCCTGAAAGGGTTGAGGCCATTGATAAAATTCCTGTCCCTAAAACTGTTAAGGCAATACAGTCATTCTTTGGATAGATTAACTTTTTTAGGAGATTTGTTTCTAACTTTGTTGAGATTATTAAACCTATATCAAAAATGTTGAAGAAAGGAAAAAAGGTAGAGTGGATTGTAGAAGCCTTGGAAGCTTTTGTATCCATCAAACGAGCCATCAAGGAGGCTCCTATTCTTAAATCTCTAGATTTTACAAAACCTTTTTAGATATTTTCATTCCCCTCAATGCACACTATTGTTGTTGTTATGTTACAAAAAAATGAGGATGGTTATGAACAACTTGTGTCATTATTCAGTAAGTCATTATAGGGGTCTGAATTAAAGTATGATATAATGGAAAAATAGGCATTTGCACTAGTGAAAGCTGTAAAAGGTTTCAGGCCATATCTTGTTGGAGCAAAGGTGGTTGCTTATGTGCCTCATGCAGTTGTCAAGGATATTCTAACACAGTCTGAAGTAATAGGTAAAAGATGCAAATGGATCAACAAAATCCAAGAATTTTATATGGAGGTACAAATTACTAAATTGGTAAGAGGTCAGGGCTTGGCCAAGTTGATGACAAAGGCGAATATTGAAGCAAACCAAATTTGCAATGTAGAAGAAGAAAATGCAATTGCAAGCATTGAGCATACTCAATGGTATACACATATCGTGCATTATCTTAAATACATGAAGTGTCCAAAGGGATTGAATGGCAACCAGAAAAGAACGTTGAAGTTGTAGGCATCTAAGTATGTTTTTATGGATGGTGATCTATTTTGGAAGAACAGGGATGGTATACTATTTTTATGTCTGGATGAATTTCAAGCCAAACATGTCACAAGTGAAATGAATGAAGGAGTTTGTGGAGGAAATTACTCATCAAAGACAATAGCGCATAAAATTCTCAAGGCAGGTTATTATTGGCCTAAGCTTTTTAATTACTCTTTTGTATATGTGAGAAAATGTGAAGCCTGCCAGAAGTTCTCTGGAAAATCAAAGTATCAAGGAGCTCTACCACTTCGGCCCTTGCACAGGTTGATGCTCCTTTTCATCAATGGGGAATTGATTTCATTAGAGAGATACAAGAAAAATCAAGTGGTGGACATAGGTGGATACTGGTGGCCATTGATTATTTTACCAAATGGGTAGAGGCGATCCCAACTAAACAAGCTACAAGTAAGGTGGTGACTTAGTTCCTGATGGATAATATCATTACCAGATTTGGTACACCATTGAGGTTGATCACTAACAATGGGATGTGTTTTAGATCAGACATGAATTCAAATTTTTGTGTAGTTCAAATGGTATTATTATTTCTTATGCAGCCCCTTACCATCCATAGGCTAATGGATAAGCAAAATCTAGTAATAAGAGTCTTCTAAAGATTATAAGAAGAATGTTAGGTCACAATAAGAAAGCCTGGGATTCGAAGTTAAGATTGGTTGTTTGGGCTGATAGGATTATAGTAAAAAAGTCAATTGGGAAATCTCCATTTGAATTAGTGTATGGTACACAGGCTAGGATGCCTTTGCAGAATTTGTTACTAGTCTACAAATTTGTCCTTCAGGAAGATTTGGATGTTCCTGAAACCATGGAGGAAAGAATGGAGCAACTAGCTAAACTTGATGAAATAAGGAGAGTTGCCCAAAATCAAAACATAAAGTTACAAACACAGATGAAATATCTATTTGAGAAAAAAGAAAAGGATAGGAAATTTGAAGAAAGTGATCTGGTACTGATGTGGAATGCAAGGTGCCAGGAGAAGGGCAAGCATGGTAAATTTGAAGCTTTGTGGCTAGGACCTTTTGTTGTGGTTGGAAAGAAAGGCGAAGACTCATACTATCTACAGAATATGGCTAGTGAAGATCAGGAATTGCCTATACATTGGCAATTTCTTAAACAATTTTTCTCTTGAGTAACATAGAGGATTAAGGGTTGCAAATGCATGGACAACTCTTGATGATCCGCTTTAAGTTTTTTTTTCCATGCACAGTAGTTTAGGAAATAAAAGGAATAGGACATTCCAGTACATGGACAATCTTGATTTTCCTTCTTTCGAAATAATTTTTTCCATGTATAGTAGTGTAGGGTCACTTGCATTCCCATTCATACTGCCTTGCTCACGAAATCCATCATCTTGTGTCTGGTCTGCTCACCCATAAATCTAGATCCTTACAATGATATTGCTATCATTGATCCCCAGATGGAGCCACTGTTAGAACTGTAAAATTTTCAAATTTTTACGGTCAATTGCATTCATGAGTTTCCAAAACTGGAAGTATATCGGCCAAGCTAAAGGTATTCGAGAGAATGTCTTGGCGAAGTATTTTTTCTTGCCAACTGGCATATAAAAAATATATCGGCAAAAGGTTAAGGAATTGATGTAATGTCATGGCAAAGTCAGCATGTCTTACCAACTAGCGCATGGAGTAATGTATCGGCCAAACAAAAGACTATTGAAGTAAGGTCCTACCAAAGGCAGTAGGTCTTGCTGATAAGGTGCAAAGGGGTTATCGGCATGAGTTTCACCAAAATGTGAAGGTTTCACTAATTGAATATTTCAGGGAGAGTCTTACCGAATGGAGTAATATGGAGGAATGGGATCGGTGAGACATTTGGTGTCGGTATGAGTCTTTCTAAGTTTTCAGAGTCTTGCCGATGGAGTTTATTTCATCGATAAGATTATTTTCATCGGCGAAAGGGGTGATTTTGTCTCAGTGACTGGAGAATGCATTGAAGAACATATCTCGGTATAGCATAATGAACTCTATGAAACATCTCCCCGACTTGGAATTGTCACAGTGACATGAAAAATAGAAGCGGTAGTCATGAATTTGATTCCAGGTGTCGGTAAGACCACAAAATGTCTTGGCAAGGGGTTAAGTAAACATTGCAAAAGGACTTCGCCCTAGATTTGAAAATCTCTCAGTGACATGATATTTGATGTGATAGTGCTAGTTTCAAATGAGCCTTCATTCGTGCTTCATTAATGGTGTGACAGGATATAATAGTGAAGGTTTAATCAATTCTTCAGTACCAAATTGATTGCAGAAGAATTGGCAAGGTGAACAGAGAACTGGGACATCTTTTAGTCTGAGTAGCTCAAGCAGAATACTATAAGTAATTGCATCTCAGCTTTCTAATTTTAAGTTCTGTAGTCTTGAAGAATGGAGTCTTTTGGTTCTGGAAAAGCCAAGGGTAGAAAGCTTGGTGAGAGTAGTTAGTCAAAAGGAAAGAAACAAAAGGTTGATATAGAGCATAAGGGCACTGAACGAAGGTTAAACCAAGATCTTATTGACCAGTTACCTGGTTTAGGACCTAAAGCTAGAAAGTCCACACAACTTAGGGCAAAAGTTGATAAGTTAGATGATAAATGCAAGTTCATAGGTGATGTCTAGACTGCCGTAAGAGGGTATGAACTTTTCAATTTTCACTATCATAGGAGAAACCGTTTTGAACCAGTCTGCAATCCTTGGAAGCTGAATGTAGGGAAACTGGTGTGCCCTAATGTATTTGTGAATGTAGAACTAGTAAAATTGCTTGCGGATCATTATGATCCAAAACATAAGGCTATATGTGACCCATCTGGGAAGCCACAAATATATGTGTCAAAAGAAGTAATAGGTGAGGTTTTCAAATTAGAAGGGTTCTGCAATGAGGAGATTAGTTGTGAAGAATTGGAGAAAGAATTTTCAAGAATGGATACTACTTATAAGGGCTGGAGGTTGCCAATTCACAGGATTAAATAGGGCAGCAAGCTAGATCCTCTGCAAGATAGTGAGGGCCTCCTTATCATGTGGACTTGTTTGAGCCCTATATGAAGTGCACATATTTCTCAGTGTGTCAGGTGTTGGGAATGGATGCCCTAGAATTCATGTCAATTGTGCCAATGATTATCACAGCAGATATCCAATATCACAATTCCATGCCATTTGACTATGCCTCATACATTTTTAGGGAGCTTGATTCAGGGTTGATGACCATCAAAGGTGGAGCTTCTATTGTTCATCTCAGACACTATTCATTATTGATGCACTTGGTGTTATATTTTGGACAAGAGTTGGGAGTATGGCCTCTAGAAATGGGAATTTCTCAAATTGGTAAGGAGGGTGAAGCATTACTTGTTCAGTTGTGGACTGATATTTGCGACAGTAGGTTTGCTAATTCTAGTTTCATCCATTTTGAGGAACATTTTGTGAAAAAATTGTATAGATTGTATAAGTATCTTTGTAATTATTCATTGACTAATGAGATTAAGAGATTCCTGCGGCCAAAAGACTTCAATGGGCCAATTGATCATAACTGGGGAGATTAGTATTGTTTGGAGGGAGCTATAGTGATCAAAGTATATGGATTTGAAGATGCCTATTTCATTCTACCAAGGACAGTTCCAGAGAGAGTTGCATATTTGGAAATTGTCAGACAGATGGATTACTGCAGTGTGATGCATTTCAGCTTAGCAGGCTTTTATGCCTAGTACATTGTGTTTTGGTGAATTCACTATTTTGGCTAAGGAAGGATACAATTTGATCCTTGATAGATTGTTGCATTATAATATGAAGAGAGGATCACCTAGGAAGAACTTTGACCCTGAAGGATATATCAATTCAGCCAAAGAAAAGATTAACTTTGGAGGGTATCAGCATGTACCCTATCCTTTTGATGATATGATCAGAAATTTAGATGAAGATGAAGCTAAAATGGTAGTTGATAGGTATAACCAAGGGCTGCAGGAAACTGAGCAATGGTCTTTTGGAGTGGAGGAAACACCAAAGGATAATGTCCCATAGGGAAAACCAGAAAAGGTATCCAGGTTGAGGACTCAGTAGTATGTTTGCCCAACAAGAGAACATAGTATAGAAAGTGGTGATGTTGATGCAAGGCATATGGAATATAGATCATTTGTCTCAGATGATGAATTCATAAATTCCCCAGAATTCAAAGCATTCTTGTATAAGTAGAAGGGGAAGGAAATAAGAGAGAATGTTGATGATGTCACCTCAAGGAATGAGGAGCAATTACTGGGTCAATTGAGAAAGTGTGTGGATGATGAAATGACAAATATGACTCCTGAAAAGGGGAGGAAAATGTTGGAAAGTGCTGGTGTCATGATCATTCCTAGACTTGATTTGTATTATGCATTAGTTTTTGATAGTTTCTTGAAGGATAGTAATGCTACACACAAGCTTGATAAGGAAAAGGTAACAGAGGTGTATGCAAGCTCCAAGTACAATACTAATGAAGGGTCACAAATGATTTGGGAATTATACCCACCCCACAGGAAATCAGTGGTGATTAACACAAAGAAGGAATTTGGCCATGTCATGACCCTAAAGGTTGGAGAGGCTGATCCTGTGGCTACTGCTGAAATTGGGGTCAATATTGCAAAATTGAATAAAGCACAAATACAGATGTTGATAAAAGAAAGAGAAATGTACAAGGCGAATAATGAAAGAATGTTGAGAGAGAATGAGAGACTGAAAGATTTGGTTGGTATTTCAATGGGGCCAACCAAAGTGCTCACTCAAGGAGAAAGCTCTCAGGAAAAAGATCATTGGGTAGGATCAAGTGCTTATTCCTAGGGAAAGCATGATGCAATTGCAACAATTGTCAAGAAGAGGCAGGATAATTTGACAGCTTGGTTAAATAAATTGTGGGGAAAATACTCCCATACTCTGGCTGTATTAAAAGAGCATACAAGAATGGATGGATGAATTATGGAGAAGTTTCATGAACTGGCCCAAAGTGATGTTTCTAACAGCGCAAGACTTGAAGCTGCAAATCATATTATTAATCGCCGTCGAAACTTCCATGATGAGTTACAAGGGGATGAATAGGGGTTGATTGATGCTGCCAAGAAGACTGTGATTACATTTTCTGATGAAAAAGGGGAATTGAAGGATGCCACCAAATGGAAAAGTGAATGTGAGTCAATATCGAATGAAGTCATGAGGCTAGCTTCTGCAGAGGATACAATGTTGGAGGAAGTGAGCGAGCACAATGAGGAGATGGTCAAGATGGAAATCACGATCCAAAGTGTTGTTGGAGATGCAGACACATACGAGCACCAGGATTATTTGGATCACCTCGCTAAAACTCACTTGTGGCTAAATAGAGCCTAATTATCCTCTATCTTTTGTTTTGTAAAATATGTATTTCCGATTTCCAAAAGGATGCGTCCTTTCATATTCTCAATGTATAAATGTCTGTTTTGGAAACAAAATGTGGCTCGATAAGTAGAATAGGATAGAGGATAGCAGGGATAGAGTAGAATAGATTTTTTTGGCAAAGATGAGATTGTGTTGCATATGTAAAATCATGGAGATATTAATTGAAGTCTAATACAATGGTGCAGTTGTTTCTGGTATCGGTTGTTTATGGTGTTCGTTGAAAGCATTATTGAAGTTGTCTCCTGTATGATTTTTTCTAGTTCTTTGAATTGGTGTAAGAAGTTTATATCCAATTTGTCAGTGCACATTTGTTGCATTTGTATGGTCAATTAATTGTTTCTTTCCAGTAAAGATTAAATTTTTTAAATTGATCATAGTAATTAGAGAATGTCAATTGGATCACTAAGAAGAACTCAGTAATAATAACCTTGCAGGTTTATACAAGCTATAAACCAAATAAATGCTAAATAACTTGAATGTCTACCAGAATGGAGTACTAGTTTCAGATTTTTCTTGACTTCGCATACCCTATAAGGCACTCGTCTTTTCATTTTCATTCTTTAGTTTCAATCATATTTTTTACATCTGTTAACCGAACATATTTGGGTTTAGTTTTGAATATTGGTATACAATTTATATCAAATTTGATTTTATTTGTCCATCTTCATTTTCCCTCATGGACAAATTATTGCATGAAAGATAATCATAAGTCAAGTTTGTATCATTCAGATAGGTACACCCGCCTAGGTCTAGTAGCACCTGAAGAGTAGAAGACCCAAAATCTCTTGACCTTGTCTGTTACCCTAAAACGTTGTGAAAGCTTGGCAACCTTTCATGGTTCAAACCTATGTTTTTGAGAGCTAACATGTTGACATACATATATAATAACCTTTCTTCATGATGCTTGGTCTATTTTTCTTTGATTTAATGTGGCAGTGTGGCTTAAACATTCACATTAGGTCCTGAAAACTCAAATTATGGCATGTTGTGAAGGTGTTGTGAAGTGTTATAACAAATTTCTACACTTTTCTAGACTCTATTCATTACAATTCACCTAAAAATCACCCTTTCATCACTTATCAAGTCCTATTTTGAAGTGTTGTAAAGTCTTGTAACAAGATTTCATGCTTTTCTAGGCTTAATTTCACTATTTACACCTTTCTTATTGACCCCTTTATGCCCTTATAAGGCTTAATTAAGTGTGTTTTTGAATGTAAACTCATCAAAGAACATTAAATACAAGATAATTCCTGACACCCACTTTTAAGTCCAAGTTGGGACCCATTCGCAATGGGTGGAAAATGAGTCCCTCTTGGCTCCAAATTCAAAATATTTCAAATTTTCTTTCGGGTTTTTATTTAAGATCACCTTATGTCAGCCTATGATGAGGTATTTTATTTTCTACATATCACATTATTTTTTCAATCATTGCATATTGCATTAGTTTTGTATCAATAATCAGTCGGGTTCAGTATTTAGTTGCATTCACATGATTGCATCTAGTCTTAATTACATCACACAATCCTTTATTTGAGTGAACCACCTCAATTTTTGGGTTCTATCTCTCTCCTTTTAGGTGAAAGATCCTAAGAGTGCAAGAGAAGCACATAGAACAACAAAATTGTTGGTTCATGTCCATACAATGTAATATCACAACTAATTATACTAACACAATTTACATTGATGTTTCTATTTTTTATGCAATCACCAATTCCATCTTATATTCCCCATTTGCCTCCTATTCTCTAGAAAATTCTCTTTTTAGCTTATCCTTACGAATTTATTCTAGCCCCCTTTTCTCCTTCTACACTTAGACTGCACTCTCCACTACCCACTAAAACCATCTTAACCCCTTCCCACTAACAAGTTACCTTTTCATATGCAATTTATCAAGGTTTTCCATTTACTAGTTGTTTCATTTACTAGTGGTTTTATTTAGTCACTTACTAATCTCCGATGTACAACTCCTCATTGAGGGAATTTTGGCTTGATAGATGAGGTTTTATTATCTATGGTTGTTGATAATAGGTATCTATCATCTTAGAAGGTCAACAATGTGCAAAGAAAAATAAATAGATTGTATAATACAACACTCACTTGATAATCTTAGAGTAGGCTACGGAGGAAATGAGAGACCATATAAGTGAATGAGGATTTTTTAATATTTTAAAGGGAAAGGGTGAAATTTATATGATGAGTGGGCATCATTACAGAATGCCTCAAGAAGATATAATCATAATTTATCTCAAAAAAAGTGAATTTTTTCTATGATTTTTATAGATGTAATATAATTTGGATTCTTATTTGTAGAAAAGGATCCTTTGAGATGTTGCAAAGAATAGTAGAAACTTTCTCTTTGTTTCTTATTTAAACTAATATTTTTATTCTTAGAGTATCGAGTCATGTTTCACTAAAATTAATATCTTTTCTTTTGTGACATTGCTACTCAAAAAATATCTAAACCATATATCTTATTAAAAGATACATGGAAAAATCTCCTAAAAAATAAATATTATTAGTTTAACATGTTTATTATGTTGTTCTATTGGTCATCACATATGAGCTAACATATATTGCAAGCTTGACCTCTTCAAGTAAGAGATTTGATCAAATGAAAGGTAATACAAGATCATAGATACCATGTGTAAGAAATTTATAATTATACAAAAATCAATTCGAGAATCATATATTTATCACATTACACCAATGGAGCTCTCCAGATGGAAGTCTCTCACCCTACCCAGAATTTGAACGCATCTATTCTTGGTACCTCCCTCCTTGCCCAGAATTTGAATGACTCTATTCTAGAAGTCTCCTGCCTGGCAGTGTAGCCCCTGTCACCTGCTTGCAATCTAGTTGTTGATCTTAACTCTCTCATTCTTGCAAATTTTTCTCTAATGGTTGTGGTTGGGGTTTCTGTGTTACTCCCTCAGTGTTGTGGTGTGGGGTCTCTAGTTGTCACTGTTCAACCTTCGGTTGGTGTTGTAGAGAAATTTGTTGGGTCTAGGGTGGCTACGATTTCAGATGTGACAACTCCTTTTGTTAATATAGATGCTACTATGGATGCAGTTGGGGCTTCCTCAAACTCTATCGGGGGGTTGAGTGTTCATCCTCAGCCCTCATTTTTTGATGTTGTGAAGTTGAAGAGGCTAAGGGAGGGTTCTGTGCATCCTTTGTGGTCTGTAGACATTGCTCCTATTATCTCTCTTGGTAAGG
Organism: Sequoia sempervirens; assembly: GCA_007258455.2. Lineage (NCBI taxonomy): Eukaryota > Viridiplantae > Streptophyta > Pinopsida > Cupressales > Cupressaceae > Sequoia > Sequoia sempervirens. The sequence goes on along the minus strand of VDFB02058242.1, from coordinate 752,759,702 downwards.
AAGTTGTTGAAAATATTTCTTTTTACTCTAAGAATTCTCTTATTTGTATATTTTTCCATCCCTCCCTAATTTGCACCTTTGGATCACCAACCATTGGTCTCCTCTAGTTAATGGTTTGATGGAGATTTACTTGTCTGCAAGGGTTTTTTTGTTGTGGGTTTTAGTTCTCTGGAGGATAGATAGGCTATTTTATACTATGGTTTGTGGGTTTGAGAATCTCATCCCCTCTCCATTAGACCTTGGGTTCATTCTTTTAATCCTTTGAATGAACCCTTAGATGTTATGCCTATTTGGATAAGACTGCCTTATCTTCCCTTATAGTTCTGGTGCCCCTCTGCCTTTGAGGGCATTGGTAATGCTCTTGGTAGATTCTTGAGAGTGGATAAGGCTTCCAAGAATTTTACTCACACCTCCTTTTCTAGGATCCTTGTGGAGGTTGATCTTTAGAAGGCTCTACCTAGTGAGGTAGTTTTGTAGATTAATGATTGGTCATGGTTTCAGATAGTGGATTACGAGGGTCTTCATTTTCACTACAAACACTATTTTGCTATGGGTCACTTGGCCCATGACTATTCTCGTGGCTCCTGCCTTGTTTTCTCTTCTACCTAGTGGAAGAACTCACTCTGTGAGCACTTAATAGTGCGTCCTACTGCTGATTTTTCTTCTTTTGATGAAGATTCAAGGCCTCCTCCTTCTGTGAGGAAAAATAATATTGACATGGTGGTTGCTACTTATTTTGTAGATACTCCTATTGCCCCTGCAAACCCTCATTTGCAGGTTCTTACTGCTTCACATAATTTAGTTGTGGTGGGTGCTCCTCCTCCTATGGATACTGTTATGTGATCTCTAGTTATGGTTGTTCCTAATGTTGTTTGTATTGCTCCTCCTGAGGCCCCTATTCTGGAGAATGCTATTGTAAATCTTGTTGTTTTAGGCTTGGTTTTGGATGCTTCACCTAAAGTATCGGTTGTTCCTCTTGTCTTCTACTCTAGAGAGGAGTCTTCCCCTTCTGATCAAAATTTCTCAATTTCAGTTCTGATTCACCTTGGACAATGGTTCATTGAAAGAAGAAACACTTTTCTAAGAAGGTTACAGTTTCAATTAACTCGCCCTCTAAGGCTTTGCTTGGTTCAAGCTCCATTTCTTGAACAACATCTTGTAGTATGTTGTTTATGATTGGTATGTTGTTTATGACTGGTCTTTTGCTGGTAGCTATTTTTGTCTTGTTGTTTCTCTTTGATTTGTTGTGTTTGCCAATCTGTTTTACTGAGCTATTTGGCTCTACTTTTCATTTTGTAAAGGGTCAAGGCTCTACCTTGCTTATCTAATAAAAAAATTATGCCAGTATGAGTTCAAATTAGCAAGTTGATGGGCACAACAATAAAGATTAATTAGAGCTGTCTCAAATTTTGACCCTTTCTCCACCAAATAATTATTAGATATAGTATAAATCCTTGTTCCACCCTTGACCAAAGGAAAGTGATCTTGAAAGAACAATAGATTTTTCTAAGTACTACCAATTAAAGTGTGTATCTTGATACAAGTAGCTTTAGTTCCAAAATATTTAGGCTCTTCCATCTACTATTTAAAAGAGGGAAATCTTAGTTTACTTAATAGGGAGATTTGTTTTAATAGAAAATTCCTTTATGCACATTTATTAGAACTCATGAAATATTGGATATATTAGCTCTTAAGCCTCCTTTTAATTTATTCTCAATTCAATAATAAAGAGAATACTGACATCATGTGTCAATTTTTTCTATCAAATACTTTTAATAAATCATGCTTTTGCTCTATTCATATGTTTAACAATTAGTGATATTTTATTTAGTGGTCATGTGAGCCAATGCCCTTCATTATATTCATACATCATCTTGATTATTGAGTACTATGTGAAACTTCAAAATGGTGCATCACCTTTTAAATTTTTAAATTGTTCACTATTCTTTCTCTTTTCTCACTTAAAGAATAGAAGATTCAATGATATATTTTACTAAGAATCAGCTTCAAAAATTTGAAGATGATCTCAAAGATATTAATTTTCATTGTGAAATTTCACATATTGGTACATGTTTTTCACAAATCCCTATATTCACATCCCAAATGGAGATTTAGGCCATTAAAAGAAATGGCATGAATAAAGGGATGTAATTATAGGTGTTTGTCCTTCATTTAATATATATTGTTTGTTTTTACCTATTGTAATTATGAAATAGAATTATAGGAAAAATGACTTTAAATGAACATTCATCCTCCACTTAGTGACTTTCCTAATATAAAACCTCATTTAATTAGTTTTTGGTAGACCATGTATAACTCACACATCTATTTCAACCTAAATATTCATCAATATTTATGAAAAATCTTATGAATCAACCCTTTTTTTCTTGGAATTTTATAGTAATGTGTAGCTACAAGAAGCTATTCTCACTCATAAATTAGCTTTGAGAGAATTGGATACAAGTGTTTCCAAAGTTTAACTATGTGATAATGTTTTACTTTTCTATGGTAAATTATCAAATAATTAAAATATATAAATCTTCATTCCAATATAATGTATTGTGGAAATTTGATATCTCTAGTTTAAGAGAATTGCCTAGTTTATTTAGGAAATGGATTTGTGTCTTTTTCTAATAATTCACATAGATAAATAATTTATCTAAATAAGGGGAAAGGCTATACTAGCTCAAATATTTGAAATATACATCCATCACAAGCTATTATGTGAAAAATTCAACATTGGTGTAGCATGTTACTATGACTAAGACAATTCTCACAAGGAAGTTATTTAAAATTTGAATGTAAGATTTAAGAAAACATGGGACCTGATATCCATTGAACTTCATCTCAACTAGGTTTTGGTTATCTTTATTATTTAAATTCATTAAAATTAGATATTCTTAATGATTCAAATGGTTGGTGGTGTAACTTGTAAAAACTATTGTTAGATTTCTATCCAAGCCAAGAAAAAAATTATGCAAGTCAGAAGATAACCCTTAAATCTAATATCTCATTATCGCCTTGATATACTACTCCTTTAATTATCCAAGGTTTATCTATGTAAGATTTTATCCCACAACCAACCTTACCTCTTAATTTTATTAATCCTAATGAAATGACCTAACTTGAAAATATGATAGGTTTGTTTACATCACATGTTTTTTTAATGGTCAAAATGTGGATTGGTATAAAAATTATCCAAACACAATATCCATATTAGCATGTTTAAGATATATTTTTTGTAATAGATATCCATGAACCCTATCTAGACGAGGAATGGTAACTTGAGCATAATCATGATAAAATAAAATGTATCATCTATGTAATTTTTTATCTTCTTTCATTTAGTGGGTGAAAATAATTCTTCTAATAACAACAATGAATATAATACTAAAAATCAAACCAATTGTGAGCTAAACTTTGAACAAATAGAGGTAGAGAAATAAATCAGCGTGAAAAGTGTTTTCACCTAACTAGTTGATCTCCTACGTAGTTAAGCTCACTTAGAGAGGCTTTTCACATTTTCTCTCATCTCATGTGGACTCTACATGTGTCCCCAAACTTGTCACAAGTGTATCATACATGTCTAAATTTTAGATGGGTAGTCATATTTCTAGTCCCACCTTCTTACCTTCTCATTGCTACCATTATATGCAAGGTTGATTTATACTTATTTTTATGAAAACAAGAATGAATCAAAACTTCATATATTCAATCTACTATAATTAATCATTTTTAAGGGAAGGAAACAATTTGAATTTTCAAAGTCAAATCAACTTGCTAAAAGCACCCACAAGGAAAAAAATTTAACTACCTATAGCACAAATTCGTACTTGATGGTGAATTTAAGAAAATAGAATTTTAAAGTAAATAGAGGGTATAAATGTTAGTGGCACTATTTTAAAATAATAGTGGGAAAAATATGTCTATAAGTAATAACTACTATATTCTTGAAATAAGGGTCATGGGTTCCCAATAGAAGTGGGCTCTACACATGTGAGATCTACATGGTATACATTTTTAGACAAAGGTTGTGTCCTATACATTGAATTCACCTATAAAGTTTGTTATACCCTATTCACAATAATAAATTGTGTAAAAGTCATTATTAGATCACTCGAATGACATGAAGACCTCAATAAGAGGTAATTTTTTTTTTTAGACTGCAGGAATCGGGTAGCACAACCCCCTATAAACTGCAGTGCGCTTGGTAAACTTTTTAACATGACCGGCGGTGCTGGCGCGACACGCCCTCCGGTACCACGGGACGGGGGAGACTAGAACTCGTGACCAGCAGAGCCACAACGGAATTACTTAGCCAACTGAGCTAGGGCCCCCGCCCAAGAGGTAAAAAAAATTAACTATTAGGTATAATGATTAATTAATTTTAGTTCTAATAATTAATTATTTGAGTTATTTTGTTTTAAATTTTGCATATATATTTTTTAAAAGATATTATTTTAATTAAGAAAATTATAACATGTAATTGGTTAATAAATAAAAATTAGTTCCTAGGGTAGTGGTTAGTATCATATCTTTCCAACAACTACATAAATTGGTAATTCAATATAAAATATTAACTAGTACCATAACTTTTTTTAATAAAAATTCTTTAGAATCTATGCTAAAGTTAACGTATAGCCAGGTGTATTGTTATATTCTTTTGATATCATATTGCATTTTTCTATATGAAAGTTTATTACTCATGTATATTAATGGAAAGAGATTTTAGATTTTCATGCATGCACACATTTCATTAGCCTTCTTAATGGTCTTAATTTATTAGTGAAAAAATATAAATTTCTATTGATGGTTTAATTTCTCTTCAAGAGGGATCCATTCAACAAACAACCTAGGAAGTTCATCTATAAGATGTTCCATGACATATGAACTCAAAATCTCCTTTGAATGTGTTGTTACCAATCCTAGAGTTTTATAGTGAATGGAAATGGCTATAAAATTTCAATTTAATAGGATAATTCTCTTGGAGAGGTCCCCCTTCAATGAAACTTAAATATAAAGACCAAAAGACTTGGGTCCTAAATGTAATTTTCTTTGATGCTATCCAAAATATCATAAATGACTTTCTCTTATTTTGGTTTTTTGAAGTCGCCCTTGTAGAAGTCATCCCCCCCTTTTGGTTTTCCAATTCTATACTCATTATTTTATATCCTTTAAATAAAAGGCTCTTTGTGTCCCTATTTAGATAGAATTTTTAGTCTTTCCTTTGCCAAGCTAATATTTCTCAACCATTATCACCAAATTGTTTGATAAAGTTATCTATGTCAAGATGGATATATTCTTCTCATTTGATTCACAAAAAATAAATTATGTCAAAGTTGACCTCTCTAGAGATTTAAAAGAAAATCTCGACATTCAAATTGACCAAATGCATCATATTTATTGTATCCTTTATCTTAATCCATCAAACACATGTTTTAGGTGTCAATGCTTTATCTTGGGGATTTTCCATTGGTATCCCCACAAATTAAGCCAACTTATCTACCTTCTTCTAATAATCCTCTTCTTAAAATATAAGAAAGTTGGGTGATAGTTGGGAATCATACAAATAATCAAAACCATAGAAATAGTAGAGCTCATGCCAAGACTCTGGGTAATACTAGCAATAAAACTATTGATCCACTACCTAAAATAGTTTCAAAACCTTAGCTTAAAGAGAAATAGGTGGTTCTCTGCAATGGAAATTCATCTTGTGAGATAATAGGTATATTTTTACTAGAATCCCTCAACTAGCTTTGGTTTTATATCTTGTTAGCTAGATTTTTTTTTTTCTTTTACCTCTTCTCTCTAGTGGTTCCACATTGTTCTCACAATCCACATGAAAATCTTGAAGAGGGAGAATATTACCTAGAGAAAATAAGGTTGAATTTGTTATCTTCAATTTGGGAAGTTTTTCTTCAATTTTTTTTTTTTTTTTGTAAAATATCAATACCACTCTCAATGGGCTGGATAGTAATGATATATTTCTTGATTCCATCAATAATTTTATTGTTTGGAATAATTCATGTCTTATAAACCTCACCAAGAAGTAATATATAAGAGATTATTGATAATGAATTATAGTCTTTCATGTTCTTTATTGTTTAGAAGTTCAACTTGTTAATTTTTTTCTTTCAACTACTTTATTATTTGGCTAGACACTATTTTCTATGTAACAACCATGATATGGATCATGGAGGAGCTGTAATTGTTTTTGCTCCTAGGTAGCATCTACATTTATTGAATCATGGATGTGATCCCACTAATAGAGCTTTTTGGGCTCTTTGTAGCATTGACAATCATCATTTTGAAGTTTAGTAGTGTTTATGTCTCCAATGATATTGCTAAAAGAATCTCCCTATGGTGCTAGATTGTTTCATTTTTTGTCACCACTTTTCTTCTATGTGGAGACTCTTATATTGTTGAGATGTTGTCTAATAAAGATGGTACCCTTCCCATGCACTAGAAAACTGGAAAAAGGGAATATTGGTATTTTCTATACAATAAATTGCAATTTTTATTATCCTAGCATGGGTCACCATCACAATCACTCTCATTGGTATATGTCTAGATTTTTTTGGGTTGGATTTTTATATAGTGTACAAGTGGATTTATCATGCTATATTTTTAGTGCAATCTTTCACTTCATTTGCTATATATGTTTCCCTTTTAGTGGATTCTCTACTAGATGTTCTATTTTCTAATCATTCTCCCATTTTGTTTCATATTCAATGGCCACTTTATAAACCTAAGTCTATCAATAATCTCTTTTCTTCTCAGCACATCCTTGGTGACTAATTAGCCCATGTTGGTCCATATATAATGTGTTTGGAACCTTTATCCTTGGCCTAGTTAGAATATTTGTTAGGTTGCTTAGTGAAATATTGCTATCAAACACACCTCCCATTTACTTCAAATTTATGGCTATGAACTAGCATGATTTCACCACCAGATTTATGAGGCCACAAACATAGAACTCTATAAGGTCAAAACTACATAAGAAGTCCATCCCCTTTTCTCATGCATTGTATTTGTGGGTGGTCAAGATTCGTTAATAAAGTAAAATTGGTGATAGTCATATAGCTAGAAGGTAATTTAATTAAAACTACTGCTTAAGGGATTAAAATTGCTCATGGCCTTCTTCTAGGGACTCTATGTGTCTTATTTCACGGAATGAAGCTAAGGAAAATTTTCATCTTTCTATTCAAGATTTTCAAACTTTTGACACAATTATAGAAACCTTTTCAATTGATATGATTCACAATAATAATATCAATTCCTACAAACCCTAGTGGAAAGATTGAAAGTGTCTCTAGGTAATAGTTTCTAGAATTATAAACCATGGAAAGGATATCACTAACCTTCTCCTCATTGTCTCATACTTCCCACCTTGAATCAAAGGTGGCATTTGTAGTCACTAATTTTTGTTTGATGGCATAGATTTCATCTCATTTCATCAATAGCTTTAGAACCAAAATTGACTCAGTTTTCCTCGTGTATTATTTTCCAAGGCCTTTCTATTGGCCCCATATTATCCCATTTGAGTCATTGACCCTTGGTGTCCCTCTTGTGGGAAACAAAATTCTCTTAAACACCTTTTATTGCTTCATCACAGAGATCAAAATGCTTGGACTTAGATACATGACTTTTGAGTAATTCAAATTAATTTTTTTTTATAGCATATGGTTTATTTAGAGGATTAGCCTCATATAACTCATAAATTCACTTAAATTCAGCATCCTTTAAGATGAATATTTTTTTTAGTGTATGAAAATATATAGATTATGCTAATTTTTCCCATTGTTCTATGTATCATGATGTTCCACATTATGCTCAAGGTATAGTGTGTTTTATTATTTTACCACAGATCCAAAGATAAGCTAATAAAGTTACACTTTAGGTGGCTCACTTATAGGTGTTTCATGACAACTAGGCTAATGCCCCTTGTGCTATTACTAGAGTTTCTTTGTTTGCCTCTTCATCCCTTCTAGCAGATGTCATCATGGACATAGCCTCTCTACTCAAGAGAATTGGGAGAACTACACATATTCTTTTTCATTGATTGTGAGAAGGGATCTTGGTTAATGGAGGAAATCATGGCTTTCTCTTCAACACTTCACCTCTTTGTTGCTTGTGGGAGCTGCTATTAGTTGGTTTGACTTCAAAAATTTCCCTTGCTTGGCTCTTTCTATTTCACTTGTTTGTACAACTAAAGAAGAAGATAAAAATATTGATATTGACTAGTGGTGCCCTCCCATGGGTACTCCAAACCCCATTGATGTATAGAGAAAATTAAATGATCGAGACCATCCTCCTCCTTCACTGCTATTGCTCTTGCCACTTAGCAGCTTTGTTTACGTGTTTATGTTCTAAACTATTACCCCATATAAACTTAGGGATGTGACTATTTCCACCTACTATTTTTTTGAATATGTGTAATTTTTTTTATAAATGATAATATAGACACTTATTCATTACAAAAAATAATATTGAGATCATTTAAACTTAAGAACTATTACCTAAGCTATCCCAGCAGGTGTCTAGACTCTATAAACTCTTCCATAAAAATATATTCTTTGTTTTAGGGTCCTAAGAGTAAAAATAAATTATATTTTATTCTATATTTGTATCGTAACCTTTTTGTATAGCAAACTTAACAGGCCATGTAAATTCTAAGAAATTTTGTTTTATTCTATATTTCTTTCATAGCCTTCTTGTATAGCAAACTTAACAGGCTATGTAAATTCTTTCAAATACCTTAGACGTTGGTTTTATTTGCTATAGAATCTCATCTTGATAATTCCGTGTACGCACCTGAACTGGAACATGGATATAGATCACCTGGTTGGCCATTAATTGTAAAAGCGTCTGATACATTTGGTGCACCACCTGTACGAATCGCTTCATTTATCACGTCAATGGGGTTGCTGTTCCACCATTCCCCTGTTCAACAGAATTTCGGCCACATGAACTCTAAACAACTATTTACATTATATACAAACATGAGCATTGGCATCTATGCATTTCACCTAAGAGAATGGTAGCTTGGCCAGTCGGTGGAGGAAACGGATATGCAGTGCCCTTTTTAGGATAGATGACTATTGCTCCGTAAACAGTCGCTCTCAACCATGACACGTGAGCGTGCCACCACAGAGTTCCTTCTTGATCAACAATGCTGAATTTGTATGTCATACTTCCTCCGGGTTGAATGGGACACTGTGTTATGTACTCTGGTCCGTCAAACCAACCTGTTAAAAACTGGGGCACTCCATGCCTGTTACATTACGAGTAACTATTATGAGAACAAAACTAGAAGAAATAGTCAGCACATTGTTTGAAATGGAACGAAATAATTTAAGGGTCTACAGGCTCTGACCATACCAGTGAATGGTAGCATTATAGAGTGCTTTGTTGTTAACTTTAACAAGCAGCTTGTCTCCATTATGAACATATAGGGTTGGGCCCGGTAGCTGTCCATTTACAGTGATTCTCTCATGCTTGCTGCATGACTTTGTGACAGTAGTACTTTTTATCTGTCACATATCAATCAAACACACAACATAGATCAAATAAGTCCAGTCGATTTTAAGCTTTGATTTGTCTAGATGGTTTATTTTAAATCAAATTAATAAATAAATTCTACCTAAACAAAGCTTAATTATACTATTTAAATCTCACCACCAACAACAACCAACATGAATATTCAACAAAATCTACAAGATACATCCATAGTTTAATTAAACCTAATCTAACAATAGGGTTAGAGGTGATCCCATTTTATAATGTTAAAATTATTATTAAAGTCTTCAAATATAAATGGAGTGAATGTAAATTGACATGAAACTAAGATGATCAATCCCAAAATATCATATCATAAACCACTATAATACCTATAAATATCATTATTATTGATCTCACCAAATTGAAAACACTATCATACTAGGACAATCAAATGTCAATTACCCTCTACACTTACATTAAAAGTGTATCTGTGTGTTCCCGCCCATATATTAGCTGCAGGAAATGACAGTAAGTACAGGATAATGAGTAACCATTTAACCCAATGCACTGCTACTAGAGACATCATTCACAAGAATTCTCAACAGTTATTGTGTTCAATTAAAACATGCAGATACGCACATCAAACATGCGCAATATTAGTCACAGTAGCAGGTTCTATATAGTCCAGCGAAGGCCCGCTGTGAGGCTCGAGGGTTGCTGTCACAACCGATTCTCAACTCGCTTGAGATATCCTGTCAAAATACAAGCTTGTTAATTACTATTCTAATTTAACGTACTGCAGATTCTTCTCCATGGGCACGCAGTTGGCAGACTTTTTTGGGTGTTGAAAGCGAATCTTTAACTTCGTGACTGTAATGAATAGTGGCCTCTCACCATATTCTTATCAATTACTGGGATGCACCGAAACTTAGAAAATTCTACGTCTATCATAAATGTTGAATTTCCATTATGAACGTCTCTTCTAGCTGATTCTTTGCATCTCTATACCAATCATATATTGTTCAACGTTGATTTTACGTGGAATATGGGTCCTCGAGTGCCCAAAAGTACTTTTGGTTCTTGTCGTAGTAACATTTTTATTCTCTCTGACACAGAAGACGATGTTTCGAAATGGGTTGTTAAGTAGTCTTGTTGAAGTCCCAAAAATATCATTTGGTATTACCCAAAATAGTAATGATTAACTGAGACTTTAAACTACTTAAGGAATCGTTGCTTCTTCATTGGCAAAATATATCTAGTAAGATAAGGTCATTTGATCTAAAGCTAAACAGAGACATATATAAAGCTTAGAAATAAAAGACCACAACCGGACGGAAGGATTATCTTCGGGATGAGGATTGCTTAATGAGAGGACATGCCTCAAGAAGGATAAGGGATAAAGAACCACACATCCAGTTGGGGAAAACATATAGCAAAAGCAAGTGAAACTAAGGTGGTTTAAGAATTATGCTGTAAGTGTATATGTTGGTTGAAGCATATAGAGCGAGCTAGAAGGTTTGATAGTGTTGCCATGTGATAAATTAAATAGGTATCTTTTCTTAGAAGTAGAGTATCGTAAAATGTTACTTTTCATAATTTTACATTATGTTTAATTCTTTTATAAGTGCATGCATTTAATTATGTTTTTAATTATCTGTTAAGTTGTTCTTTTTGGGAAATTGAGTCATATTTAAGAAATTAAATTATATATTTATTTGACGAACATTCAAAAAGTTAAAAAGGGTTGGACTAGGGCGTCTAGTGCCCCTATCCCGCCTAATCAGGTCTAAAATTTAAAGTTTTAATTGTTGGCTTCAATATATTTATGAATCCAATTTCCTTTGTCAGTTTATCATAATGGTTAATGCAAAATATGTTGAAACTCATAAATATAAGCCTTTCTTTCCATTTGAATATCTATTGAACATAATATTTCCAATACAACTGAAAGACAATTAATGCAGTTTCAAGAGTGGAATAAGAAGATCTATACTATCATTTTAGTCAGTTACAAGTCTAGAACATACCAATAAATCCATGTTTATGCTTTGTAAGATGTTTCATGGTTATGCTTATTTTTTTATTATGAGTATTAACACTTGCAAGATCTCTAAGCATCCTTCAATTTCTCCTTGTATGTGATGAGACTTTAGTTGAAAGAGGAATACAAATTTGAGTGGTAAGTTACAACTGTGTCATTTATCATTCAAGTTTTATCCATTTGTCTTTGCTATCAATCGAGTAGTTGAGTTATATCATTATCATCATAGCCATTTATAGACGTGGACAAACCAAAATGGGGTTTGACTATGGAAAGCCCCAATATGACACAAACTTTATCCCCTTAGCCTTCTTGTAGGTTACACGTCTGAAGTGGATTCAATTGAATTGTAGGAAATAGGGTGCTCCACCTTTTATCAAATGGAACATATAAGGGGGGTCCTTCTATTTCACTCTTAGTTCATTCAAGGAAACCCTAGAGATCTCAACCTAATGATCCAATTAGGAAAAAAGGATTGCTACAAGGTTTCCTTAGGTGTGATTAAAGAGGGGGTTCACCACTAAGAAAATGCTTAGAAAGAAAGAGATGAAAGTATTATGCAAATCTAGCTATATGACCTAGAAAATAAAACTTGAAATCAAAATAATAAACTGGAGATAAACAAATGATCATCTAGAAGATTGGAGATGCCTGATGTAGTGTAGTAAAATGCATACCTTTGCATTTCCACACTTGTGTGGGCCTGCCTTGCTTTATTTATCCCTATTTATGTCTTAATTGGACCTATTTTGTATTCACAAACCCCATGAATTATATTTTTCTGGTTAACCCTGACATTCTCCAAAGCATAAATGGTAATTTAATGACTCCATTTGTGTGTCCCTAATTATTTTGGTCGAGACTAAACACCACCTAGGGTGTCTTTGTCCCCCAAAGGTCTTACAACCCTGATTTTAAGACATCTTAATTGGGCCCCTTTTTGGTGTTTGTGCCCCAAGTTTCATGGCTTGGGACTAAGATGCCACCTAGGGCATCTTAGTCCTCCTTGAGTTATTTTCAGGATTTAATTTCAAATTCTGGCGAGATTTAGACTCCTTTATTTAATGAATTCATATGTCGGCTTGGTGTGATGCAATTTCAGGATATTAAACATAAGTATAAATACAAGGTTCATTCATTCACAATCTAGGAAAAAAGAAAGTAGTTTATGTGCCTGTTCTTCACAACCTTGTACACTCTCCAATTCCTTCATTACTCGACTATGTGCATTCTCACATTTTCCTTTGATATCTTCAAAATTTCCTTCATAAGACCTGATTCTAGCAAACACTTCAAGTCTGGAGATGTAGACCTTCAAAGAATTAATCATGCCACGAAGATTCTCCACAATAGAAATAGATGAATCAAAATTAGCATTGGGAGTAAGCTTCTACAATTCTTCCAAAGCTCTCTGAATATTTATTCTTTCATGCTCATGTTCAAGCTCACTTACTTTTGCAACTTATTTATAAACACCACTCTTCCTTTTATTCCCTATTCTGATCATGCTACTGGAGGCACCTTCTACATTGAGATTCTTAGGGCTTTCCAAAAGAATTTTAGCATAATTATCAACTTTAGCCTCTGATAAATCTGTTACCAATTTTTTGTTACAGCTCAATTGGTGGAGCTGGCTGAACATTGTTATATCTTAAGGAGAAATTACAGTTATTTCTGCATTGTGCTTAAGTGTTGTTTGCATCGTGTGCATTGCTCGTTAAGTGACAGTTGAGCACTAAAAGGAGGAAATTGAGTTTCAAAAGTGCTATTCAATGTTTTACAATTAAATGAAGTACATAATTGAGCATATAAACAACATACCATTTTAAATGCTTTCATTCATTTCATAAAGTGATTCATATTTACATAGCTTCATTTGATTGCAAGAATCCAAATGATAATACAACATTACATTGAACTTCATTTTCTTTTCGAAATGAAAAGCATAAGATAAAGTCAAATATCCACACAAGCCATGGGTGGGACTGTCACAGTGCATCATTAATAGCACACTACACTATGGAAGATGCAAAAGAGGAAATCACATAAGTAACGGCATAATCATCATTACTTGATTGGCCAATGGTCAATGTTGAAATGGTACACCTTTGTCTTCTCGAGCTTCATTGACCTATAAGAGAAAAGAGGGGGATGCCAGAGGCTCTGATGATGAAGATACCTATATGAATCACCAACAATAGTGCAGCCTGCTACTAATCATACACTGAAACAATCAAGTAGAGTGCAAAGAAATAAGCTGAAGGAGGAACATCAACATGATCATCTTATCTTATTTTTATGCTAACATTGTTTGTTTCCTTCTGCAGGTATAGGGAAAGTCATGAAGCTGATTATTATCTGAAGACCAAGCATATGGAGAAAAATGGGCTCCCACAAGGGTAGAGCTCGGCATGCTGCCCTTATTCATCACAAGCGGACTAAGAAGGATATTGTAATCATCATATTCATCAAGAAAGAAGATATACAACTGAAAGAGTAAAACATAGTTCATCTTTCAAGCCATCAAACTAATCATCCACTCATTACAAGCAGAAAGTGTTCTATGAAAGCTACAGGTGGACCGTTAGTTTGAATTGGCTCATTGAGTCAACTGAGTACATTCATCACAATATTATTGTATGATCATGTTCTGCTACTATAAGAAACAATGTATCTTGTTTCATGTTATGCTACAGTTGTTTCCTATTTCTGAGAGTGAACAGGCATGCATAATGCCTGATTACAAAAGGCACTATTTGATAAAAGAGATATAGGTATGTATGTGTCTCAATTTTTCTTCATTCAAAGAAGCATTTGTGCATTAACAATTTTACATAATAAAGACCAGTGAAAGAATTCTCAGAATTCCATCAGAGCAAGGTGACAAGATCAGTAAAGTAATTGGAAAATATGATCAAAGAAAGTGCATGATTGTGAATGCATAAGTAGCGAGATGGACCAACAACCTATAGAATTAAATCAAGGGATTCCTGCGTGTGAGACCAGTATAATTATCATTCTAGAAGGAATAAATACTTCTCAACTAATCAAGCAGTGAGCTCAATTGGAATCACAATATCATCATTGAGTTTTGTTATCATTTAGTCTCATGATGCCTGATCATAAAGAAACAATGTTCAATAAAGAGAACAAAGGTATTGTTTTTGTCTCATATTGTCATTGGAGAAGGGAACTGTGCACTAGCAATTGTACATAATGAAGACAAGTGAAGTAGTTTCAGTTTCTATTAGTGAATGACAAACATCAATATAGTATCTGATGTATTTGATAAAGGAAAGGTACAACAAGGACAACCAGTTCACTTTCACTGAAATGTTGCTTCAAATAGAATTATGCATCACTGTTTGGTAGAAGGCAACAATCAAAGTACACTGTTCATTCAAGAATATCTTCAAAAAGTTACAAGTATCAAGCAAAATAGACATGAACAGATTTGGCAAAGATTTAGATACACAAGATTCATTTCTAGAATAAACAAGTATACAAAAGGAAGGAGAGTTCAAAACATAGCATGTCAATGGTACCTGAAGTGTAAACAAAAGGTGCAAGAGGAACCTTTAGAATGCAGATATGTGGAAGTTTCAAGCAATGTAAAGCCAAAAGAATATGGTGGGTAATTCTTCTAAATCTGAATTCATAAGTGGGTTTTCAGGATATTTTTCATAATCTTATAAGTCTATGTGAGAGTTTTTTAATGCAATACAAACAAGATGTGTGTATTCAGAATACTATATACCCAGGAAAAGGTCTTGTTAAAGATAGGATTTAGACAACATTCCCATGGAGAAAGCTGAGAAAAGTGGAAATACCATGTGAATCAGGTCCAGATTTTTACGCATACAGTTTTTGTTGTTTTCTCATATACCCACAATTGATTTTAGACTTACATATAGAGATCATAGTTTTCAGAAAATACATGGACCTCTAAATAAATTCAGTGTTTCCTCATTACTGTCAGCATACCTACTTTGGGGATTCGGGTCAAGTGTACATATTTTCATCATTTCAAATCTACCCATATTGGTATTTTTTCTCTGAACAAGTTAAATGTTTTATCATATGGGAGTTTTTAGATAAATGTTTATTTTTCCTCTAGATATCAAGTACTCATATGGAGGAGATTAAAATTTTAGAATAACAAAAGAAAAGCCAGATTTTGCTTGACTACACAAAGTCTTTTCCAGAAAGCCCACATTGGGGTTTTGAAACACAATTCTGAATATTACAATTTTTCAGTTTACCCTTGAAGGGTTCAATGAGAAAGCCACATAAATTTCAAAGTAAAGCACAAGTTAGATGGGTTGAGCCCATAAATTGAATACAAAATAATATACCAAATTTTTTTTCCATACATCCACATGGGGTTTTTTTTCTAAAGGAAAATAATAAAACTGACAGCAATACTCGTGAAGGGGTTTGTTGAAATTTGAAGAAAGAAAGGAATTCTTTTCTTGGGTCAAGCCCATAATGTTTTACAATTCTGATTCAAGAGTACACATGGCCATGGCTTGGGAGAGCTTTGAGCTCATTCAATGGTCCATCATTCCACAAACAGGGAAAACAGTGTTAAGTCTCCATAAAATTTGGGTTGCACTTGAAACAAAAGTAGCCATAGTGCAAGGAATATTCTACAGAACTTGTAAAAAAATCTCATGATGGCATGGCC
Source organism: Sequoia sempervirens (assembly GCA_007258455.2). Lineage (NCBI taxonomy): Eukaryota > Viridiplantae > Streptophyta > Pinopsida > Cupressales > Cupressaceae > Sequoia > Sequoia sempervirens. Next base: position 752,743,473 of record VDFB02058242.1, on the reverse strand, counting down.
TGTGTAATGGCCAAAATATTGATAGACATAAGATGATAACACAAAGAAACATGAAGCTTTCTCTTTTAACAGAATAAATAAGAGCTTTTAGAAGCATTTGTTTGATAAGGAATGCGAATGAAGGAATCCTTTACAAGCTTTTATCAGAAATGAATGTATAACTCTTACCATTACATTCCTGTGGAAAATAAGAAGTCGCGACCAGAGCTCAAGAAAGCTTTCAAAACCCCAACCAAAACCAAGATAGGAGCTTCAAGGCGTGAGTTCATGCTCATACATAGCGGCCAACAAGAGATAAGGCAAGCATAGAGTAATGAAATACAATTAAAGATTAGAGGTAATGTATGCACAGGCCACAGCCTTAGAAGGCCATTTTTTCCCTACAAATCGATGGGAGAAGATACATAATTGAATGAAGACCGCTTACTAGTGGAGAATCAACTATTTTTGAAGTTGAAGTCTTCGCTTCTAAGGAATTCACAAGCTACAAGATCAGACTTTCATGGTGACGGTGTGCTCTCTTAGGTAGAGCAATTTTTTCCAAGTGATGATTGAGAAAGTGAAATCATTTTTAGGGTTTGTCCTCTTTTGTCTCATGCCCTAATTCGAACCAACATTATGATTATCTAGAATTTTCATATTTGACAATGGCATGTGGTTTAATTCAAAATTAGGGTTACCTTGCACTATGAATTTAAAATATGAAGCTAATGTTTGGTGGCCAAAAATTCATATGCCTAGGGGTGTGTTTAAAGTCTTTAGGGTTGGAGTTGACACTCACACTTATGCCTTAGAGAAAAGTTGGAGACTTGAGTATCCTAATTTTATTGATTTTGTGAGAAATCATGAGAGTTGCAAGGAGATAAATAAACTTAGGGATTTTTATTTTTTAATTGATTTTTGAGAAATCAATTAGATTATTGAGAGAGAAATATTGCCATTGATATTTTTATGATTTTTTTTTAAAGAAAAATCAAAGCATTGTATTGGTGAAAGAGAATGTAATTCTTTTTGCAAAAGAATTTGCAATCTTTAATTGCAAAAATAGTCAAATTGTAAAATCCACAGTCATGTAAAGTAGAAGCATAAAGCAATATTTTATAAATTGTTTTATAATTTATTGCTATTTTAGCAGATTATTTTGACTTTTTCATCTTGCTCGAGTTTGAGCTTTATCTTGGAGAGATAAGGTGTTTTTCTAGATTTTAAAGCAGATTTAGCCTATTTTTAGAGGCTTTACAGTTTGATCATAAAAGCAGTGTGCTTTTTTCTACTTTTATGCAGTCTTTTGAGACATTTTGAAGCTTTTTTCATGGAGCTTCTTTGTGAGATCAGATTAGGGTTTCTTGAGAGATATATTTTTTAAAAGACTTAGTCTTTTGGGGGCCCTTCTCAATTCATTAGGAAGTTTCTTGCTCATACACATTTTAAAGCTTGTAAACCTTTTTGTACTCAATTTTGGATTATGGCATACTCATTCAGTTGAATAAAGCACACTCTTATTCCTCAATTCTATTTCTATTGCAGTTTTAGTTAGATGTTATATTGTGATTTATGTTTTGCAGAATCCTTATTATGTCCTAGAACTTTAATTTTAGTACAGAGAGTTCATAAAATACAGGTTGCATGTTGTATTTAAGTTTGAATCTTCATGCAAATTATTCATGTGTTTAGTGTTCATGAGGAATTGTGAAATACTGTTGTTTTTGAAAGTTGTTTGCAGGAAAAACCAAAGTCATCTTTAAGTTATTATCAAGTCCTGACAATAATTTTAAGTCATATTTTTCATTTTAGTCATCTTTCTCTATCCCTTTTCTCAGAAAAACACTTAGAATAAAATTAATCATTCGGAGAACTAGCTCACTCTAGAGATTACTTCTTCATTTAGATCACCCACATCTGAAGAAGGTTTCCATGTTTCAGTAGATTGTTGAGTCTTGTATTCAGCAGGGTGCAAATCTAATTGACAACAGCTTTTGGCATGCTCGGTGGGACTTTGAAAGCTATTTTCAGAGAATTTTTAATATTTTCAGTTTGCTATTTGGTGTATGCAGTAGATTTTCTAGCCTTTTGGAGGCTCATTACAATACACTGGCTACACTGATTCTAATTTTTTCATTCTAGTGCAACCTACACATGAGAAAGATAGAGACAATGTCAAGTTCTGCACCCTTCAAGTATTGAGAGTTGTCCCCATCATGAAGAAGAGGTAGAACATCAAGGAGTTTTTTTGAAGCACCCATGAGATCAAATTCAACACCTCCTATTTTTAGTTCCTTGGTGTTATCACCAGGAGTACCACTTCCAATCTCACAAGTACCACCAATGGCAGCACCAAGGCAGCACCCGTTCATGCCTTTCAATGGAGGTACCCCCTTAAACATCCTTCAGCATGACGACATAGCAGTTGCAACCCTTAGAGGTCTTCCATACTTCACCAGGGAGGAATTCACTACACCGGTTGAGCACATCTAGGATGTAGCCACGTTATGCTTAGTGCATAATATCACACACGAAAATGTCACGCTAAGGTTGCTGGCTGCGTCACTCAAAGGCAAAGCGTTACAATGGTTCAAAGGCCTCGCAACCAATTCAATCATGACATGGGATGCATTAGGAAATGGTTTATATCAACATTTTACTGATAAATTTGACAACCTATATTTATTAGAGCAGCTGTGTACCATTCAAAGGGCGCTAGAGGAGCACTTGGCCGACTTCAACTATTGATTTCAGAGAACCTAGGACAGGATTCCTACAATGGTAAAACCTTTACCAGGACACATTTTTTTTTTTACTTAAAAGCTTTGAATAGTAAAATTGCAATCATGACTCAGTCTATGGGCAAGGTTACACTCCCTAACGCCTACAATATAGCCATTAACGTTGAAAACTATCTCATCCAAGCTGGAGACATAGCTCCTAGACCTCCTATGCCTTTGTTTCCAGAAATACAGCCACCTATCCCTTTTGTTGTACCTCCCTTGGTTGTTGTCCCACTTGTTCCCGTGATAGGATATCATAACATAACCCAAGAAGTTGTTGTCCCAGCATCAAATCAGGAGATGCAAGAGATTAAAAGCATATTAAAGACCTTTGGAAACAATCTTATGACTATTAAAAAGAATGTTGGCCAAGAACATAAGCCTTATCAAGCTCCTTATCAACAAAACTAGCAAAATAAACCCACTTTTCAAAATGATTATGAAGCCCAAAAGATGAATTTTAACCCTCGACCATTCCAGCCATACAATATGAACACAACCGGTTCATCAAAGGAACTTGTACTGTAAAATAATGTTGCCCAAAATTGTGATTGGTGTTATCCGTGCAATCATCCCCATAACCAATCAGTGTGTGCCAATAGAATGAGAAATCTGGCTTTAATGGTTCAAAATAGCTATACTGGTTTAGAAAATGTTACAGATCAGAATCAAGAATAGCAAGATAACGTGGAAGTTGCCTTGTCGAACTGGCAGAGCTCCAAATTTTGTGGCGTGAATGGCCAAAGTCAGCAAAATTCTCCTATTTCGGCTAATACCAGGTAAAAAAAAAGAGCTATGGATCTAGGACAGCAAGTTGGAAATTCACAGCAGCAGCCTACAGACAGTAAGCAGCCTGTTTCATCAGATGTTAACGTTGCAGCACAACCTAAGGTGCAGATTCTGCAAAGAGGGCAAGAGATACTTAGGAAGGAGCAATCAAGAATGCATTTGCATCCTTTGCAGAGGCAGAATGATGCTGCTATCACAAAAAACCAGCAGAAGGTAAATTCTTCGTCATTCAATATTATTGAGCATCTCAAGAAAACCACTGTCAACTTGTTGATATTAGATGATTTACAACTTCCAAGGCATAAAGGTTTACTATAGAGTGCTTTGGCTGAGTTGTCTATTTCTAACAATGCTATCAAGGAGTTGCGAAGGTCACGCTTGCTAATGACCTGGAGGATAAAAATGAATAGAAAAGGAAAGAGGTAAAGCCTCCTCCGTTCTACTTAAGTCTGATTATTGGTGATAAAATTTTTCATAACTGTATGGTTGATTCTGGTGCCAGTAGTTCAGTCATGCCTAAGAGTTTGGCTGATAATTTGGGTCTTTTCTATGAGCCTAATCCTCAAAAAGGTGTAGTTCAATTAGATGGGTCTGCTATTAAAACTGTTGGTATTATCAAAAAATTGGCTCTTACCTTGCACACATCCCTGAGTTTTGCTATTCATCAAGATATACATGTCATTGACTTACCACAACACTTTTCCATTTGTCTTTCAAGGGATTTTACAGCCAAGTTAGGTGAGTTTTTGTCTTTTGACTGGTCTCTTGCCAAAGACCATATCGAACCATACTCACCAAATCCTATAATCGCTAACCTCTACGCCACCTCTGCACTAGAGGAGAAAACCATGACCTCTGACTGTAGCACCCATGTAGACAATATCAATCTAGATGAATGGGCAGCTGAAGATCATGAGATGGATCCATTTTAGAACACAAATGAGATAGGATTAGGAGTCTATATGATTTGAGAGCCTGATTGCGATATGCCTAATCTTTCTAAAGAGGAAGAATCATTTGCAGAAATAGGGAATGAGTTTTGGAAGCTTTACTTTGATGGTTCGAGGAGCAGTGTCGGTGCTAGGGGTGGAGCTATGTTGATATCACCCGACGGAGATAAATACTTTTTAGCTTGCAGGTTTGCTTTTAGCTATTCAAATAATACAATCGAGTATGAAGCGTTGGTGCATGGCCTTGAATGGGCTTGCAAATGAGGTATTAAATGCTTGCAAGTTTATGGTGATTGAAAATTAATTTTAAATCAAGTCAGAAATTTAAATGCCACCAAGAATGATTTACTTAAGAAATATAAACATCATGTATGGGATTTAATGGAGGATTTTGACGCTTTTAATATCATGTCAATTCCTCAGAATCAAAATAAGCATGCTGACATGCTCGCTGCCATAGGAGCCCAGTTTGATATTCCCAAGGAGATTCATAAGGTAGAGGCACGTCAATACGTAAAAATAGTGGTCAGACCTTCTGTACTTGACAATAATGTGAGCTAGTAGGTTTTTGACAGTGATGAGCAAATCATAAATTTCTTGATTGCTGAAGCTGAGTTTGCAGATGGAAACCAGCAAAAATGGTAGCAACAATATGACGACTAGATTGTGCAGTTGAAGACCAACAAGCTGCCAAAAGGATTGGTGACCTTGGAATCTGTATTCAACTCAGATGAGCAAGTGCATAAAGACAAATGCAGCTTGACGGTTAAAGAAGAACATTATACAACCATTGAAATCTTCAAAGGCAAGCTTCTCAAACTAGGAAAGGTATGTAGTCAAGATGAACAACAAGCATTTATTTTGTTATGTCAGAAATTTAATGATGTGTTTTCTTGGGAGTACAAGGATTTGAGAGGTTTTAACCTAAAACTAGCCCAGCACACCATTGAACTTGAACCTAATGCAAAACCAGTAAGGCAGAAACAAAGACCACTTAACCCCAAATTAGAGCACCTTATGAAGGTTGAACTAAATAAGCTAGTTAAGAGTGGTATTATTTTTCCTATCAAACACACCTCTTGGGTGCCAAATCTAGTACCAGTCAGGAAGAAAAGTGGGGAAATCAGATTATGCATCAATTTTCAAGATTTAAATAAAGCATCATTGAAAGACCATTACCCACTCCCTTATATGGAGCAAATTTTACAAGTAGTTTCTGGTTCTGACATATTTTCTTTGCTAGATGGTTACTTAGGTTACAACCAGATTCTGGTGAAGCAAGAAGATCAATTCAAAATAGCATTTACAACTAAGTTGGGCATGATGGCCTACAAGAAGATTCTTTTCGGCTTATCCAATGCTGGAGCAACTTTTCAACGTGCGATGGATATGGCCTTTCATGACCTCATGAACAAGTTTGTTCTGGTATACTTAGATGATATTACTATTTTTTCTAGAAATGCTAATGAACACCTTGATCATTTGGAGCAGATTTTTCAGAGATGCAGAGAGTTCAGAGTGTCTCTCAATCTGAAGAATTGTATATTTTCAGTGCACGAAGGAAAATTGCTTGGACACATTGTCTCAAAGCAAGGAATTTCTATAGATCCTAAAAGAGTTTCCGCAATTCTTGAATTATCCTTACCAGCTCACAAGAAAGGCTTGCAAAGCTTTCTTGGAAGAATAAATTTCATGAGGAGGTTCATACCGAATATTGCAGCTTTGTTGCAACCTCTCACTTCTATGCTTAAAAAAAATATGCCATTCAATTGGACCAAGGAAGGTAAGAGGAGCTTTGAGCAGATTAAGGAAGCTCTTGCAACCGCTCCTACTCTCATTAATCCAAATTTTGACAAAGACTTTATTTTGTATGCTTTTGGAGGAGTAGATATAGTTTCAATTATGTTATGCCAACAAAACGATGAAGGCTTGGAGCATCCTGTAGCATTTTTCAGCCAAGCATTGCATGAATACGAGGTAAAATATTCTTTTGTTGAGAAGTATGTTTTCGCTGTTGTGAGGAGTTTAAAGAAATTTAGGGATATGCTATCCAACGACAAGATTCATTTGTTGGTAGCTCATTCAACTGTTAAGGATTTTTTTCTTAACAAAGATATTAATGATAAGCGTGCTAGTTGGATTACCAAAGTAATGGAATTTGACATTGATTTAAAGGTAACCAATCTCATTAGAGGCAAAGGTTTGTGTGAATAGATTGCTGGTAATGAGAACAACTTAAAAGAAGGTGCAAATACAAAAACAATGCTAAATAATGATGTTGCAGATGTTGTTCCAGTGTCTCCTACTATTTGGTTGTAGCAGATGATACATTATTTGCAAACTGGTGAGTACCTCGAAGGCTTCGACAGAGCAAAACAAAGATATTACAGATTACAAGCCATCCCTTATGCAATCATTGATGACATTCTTTATAGGAGAGATTTCCAAGGTTTTTTATTGTGTTGTATTGAACCTGATCAAGTTGATAAGCTTTTAGCAGAGTTTCATGATGGACCTTCAGGAGGTCACCTTATTGCAAGAACAACTCTAAAAATTATGCGAGTTGGTTATTACTGGAAAAAATTGTTTAAAGATGCTATCACTTGGGTCAGAAGATGTGAGAAATGTGCTTTATTTTCTGGTAAACAAAGGCTTGCACCGCTGCCCCTGCATCCGATTCAGGTAGAACAACACTTTGCTAAGTGGGGCTTAGATTTTATTGGTCCTATCAATCCGCCTTCAAGCGTGGGTCATAAGTGGATTCTTATTGCCACAGATTATTTTACAAAATGGACCGAAGCTGTTGCTTTAAAGGAAGCAAATGAGACTTAAGTGCTTAGTTTCTATCAAGATCTCGTATCGAGCTTTGGGGTCCCAGATTCAATCATTTCTGACAATGGTTTAGCTTTTATTGGTTTCAGGATTTAAAACTAGTTAGTTAGAAATAATATTTATTTGAACACATCTTCCAATTATTATCCACAGGGTAATGGTCAGGCATAATCTACAAATAAGAATCTGATTCAGATAATCAAGAAGATTGTCAAAGATAATCAAAGGACATGGCATGAAAAGTTGAAGTTAGCTCTATGGGCTGACATAATAACTCCTAAAAGAGCCACTAGTTCTCTTTTTGTTTTAACTTATGGTAAAGAGGCTAAGTTACCTGTTTCAATTGAGTTGCCAACTTTAAGTTATGTTAAGGAGCTAGAATTGCTAAATGAACAGCCTCTTAAGGTGAGATTTTCACAGCTGGTAAAGCTGGAGGAAACTAGGAAAGAAGCTCTAAGGCAGTTGGAGATACATCAAGCTCAGATGAAGAATTCTTTTGATAAGAGGGAAAGACCATGTGAGTTCATTGTTGGAGATCTAGTTTTCAAGAGGAATGAATTTAAAAGTAGACTTAGATGACATTCCAAGTTTGACGCAATTTGGGATGGGCATTATGTGATCACGGAGTGTAAGGAACACAACGCGTTCCAACTTACCAAGTTGACTGGCGAGGTGTTGTCTATCCCAGTTAATGGGATCCACCTCAAGCATTGCCTCTGAGATAAGTTCTATCTCATAGTTAAGTAGAGTAGTTTACAAATAAGTGCATTCCACACATTTACTTTCAGTAGTTTTGCTTTCCCTAAGCACTGTTGAGCATTTTCTGTTGGCCATCAGGGCCTATTAACTTACTTTTAGTTCTGTTTTGTTTTCTTTTGCTACTGTTTGGAGTGTTGTTGTTCAAGTCTCTGAGTTTCAAGAGGGGGTAGATTTGACTCTGCGCCCAATGGAGTGTTAAAAGGAAACTGATCTATCCTTAGCAAGCAAGCATTTAGTAGAAATCGCTAAAATGTTACCAATTTTTCTCTACAGCTCAATTGGTGGAGTTGGCTGAACATTGTTATATCTTAAGGAGAAATTACAATTATTTCTGCATTGTGCTTAAGTGTTGTTTGCATCGTGTTCATTGTTTGTTAAGTGACAGTTGAGTATTAAAAAGAGGAAACTAAGTTTCAGAAGTGCTATTCAATGTTTTACAATTAAATGAAGTACAAAATTGAGCATATAAATAACAGAAAATTTTAAATGCTTTCATTCATTTCATAAAGTGATTCATATTTACATAGCTTCATTTGATTGCAAGAATCCAAATGATAATACAACATTGCATTGAAATGTATTTTCTTTTCGAAATGAAAAGCATAAGATAAAATCAAATATCCACACAAGCTGTGGATGGGACTATCACAGTGCATCATTAATAGCACACTACACTATGGAAGATGAAAAAGAATAAATCACATAAGTAATGACATAATCATCATTTCTTGATTGGTTGATGGTTGACGTTGAAATGGTGCACCTTTGTGTTCTCGAGCTCTGTTGACCTGTAAGAGAAAACAGGGGCATATCAGAGGCTTTGATTATGAAGATACCTATATGAATCACCAACAATAGTGTAGCCTACTACTAATCATATAATGAAACAATCAAGTAGAGTGCAAATAAATAAGCTGAAGGAGGAACACCAACATGATCATCTTATCTTGTTTTTATGCTAACATTGTTTGTTTCCTTGTGTAGGTATAGGGAAAGTCACAAAGTTGATTATTATCCAAAGACCAAGCATGTGGAGAAAAATGTTCTCCCATAAGGGTAGAGCTTGGCATGCTACCCTTATTCATCACAAGCAAGCTGAGAAGGATATTGTTATCATCATATTCATCAAGAAAGTAAATATACAACTGAAAGAGTAAAACAGAGTTCATCTTTCAAGCCATCAAACTAATTGTCCACTCATTACAAGCAGAAAGTGTTCTTTGAAAGATACAGGTGGACCGTTAGTTTAAATTGGCTCATTGATTCAATTGAGTGCATTCATAACAATATTGTTGTATGGTCATGTTTTCCTGCTATAAGAAATAATGTATCTTGTTTCATGTTATGCTACAATTGTTTCCTATTTCTGAGAGTGAACAGGCATACATAATGCCTAATTACAAAAGGCACTATTCGATAAAAGAGATATAGGTATATATGAGTCTCAATTTTTCTTCATTCAAGGAAGTATTTGTGCATTAACAGTTTTACATAATAAAGACTAGTGAAAGAATTCTCATAATTCCATCAGAGCAAGGTGACAAGATCGGTAAAGTAACTGGCAAATCTGATCAAAGAAAGTGCACGATTGTGAATGCATAAGTAGCGAGATGGACCAACAACCTACAAAATTAAATCAAGGGATTCCTGTGTGTGAGAGTAGTATAATTATCATGCTAGAAGGAATAAATACTTCTCAACTGATCAAGCAGTGAGCTCAATTGGAATCACAATATCATCATGGAGGTTTGTTATCATTTAGTCTCATGATGCTTGATCATAAAGAAACATTGTTCAATAAAGAGAAAAAAGGTATTGTTTCTGTCTCAGATTTTCATTGGAGAATGAACTATGCACTAGCAACTGTACATAATGAAGATAAGTGAAGGAGTTTCAGTTTCTATTAGTGAATGACAAACATCAATATAGCATTTGATGTATTTGATAAAGGAAAAGTACAACAAGGACAATCAGCTCACTTTGGCTAAAATGCTGCTTCAAATAGAATTATGCATCACTGTTTGGCAGAAGGAAACAATCAAGGCACACTGTTCATTCAAGAATATCTTCAAACAGTGACAAGTATCAAGCATGATAGACATGAACAGATTTGGCAAAGATTCAGATACACAAGATTCATTTCCAGAATAAACAAGTTTACAAAAGGCATGAGAGTTCAAAACATAGCATGTCAATGGTACCTGAAGTGTAAAAAAAAGGTGCAAGAGGAACCTTTAGAATGCAGATATGTCAAAGTTTCAGGCAACGTAAAGCCAAAAGAATATGGTAGGTAATTCTTCTAAATCTGAATTCATAAGTGGGTTTTCAAGATATTTTTTATAATCTTATAAGTCTATGTGACAATTTTTTTACGCAATGCAAACAAGATGTGTGTATTCAGAATACTATATACCCAGGGAAAGGTCTTGTTAAAGATAGGATTTATACAACATTCCCATGGAGAAAGCTCAGAAAAGTGGAAATACCATGTGATTCAGGTCCAGATTTTTACACATGTACAGTTTTTGTTGTTTTCTCATATACCCACAATTGATTTCAGATTTACATATGGAGATAACAGTTTTCAAAAAATACATGGACCTCTAAATAAATTCAGTGTTTCCTCATTACTATCAGCATACCCACTTTGGGGTTTTGGGTCAAGTGTACATATTTTCATCATTTCCAATCTACCCATATGGGTATTTTTTCTCAGAACAACAAGTTAAATGTTTTATCATATGGGAGGTTTCAGACAAATGTTCAATTTTCCTCTAGATATCAAGTACTCATATGGAGGAGAATAAAATTTTAGAATAACAAAAGGAAAGCCAGATTTTGCTTGACTACACAAATTCTTTTCCAGAAAGCCCACATTGGGGTTTTGAAACACAATTTTGAATATTACAATTTTTAGTTTACCCTTGAAGGGTTCAATGAGAAAGCCACAAAAATTTCAAAGTAAAGCACCAGTTAGATGGGTTGAGCCCATAAATTGAATACAAAATAAGATACAGATTTTTTTTCCATACACACACATGGGGTTTTGTTTCTAAAGGAAGATAATACAATTGACAGCAATACCCATGAAGGGGTTTGTTCAAATTTGAAGAAAGAAAGGAAATATTTTCTTGGGTCGAGCCCAATTTTTTTTACAATGCCTATTCAAGAGTACACATGGCCGCTTGGGAGAGATTTGAGCTCATTCAATTGTCCATCATTCCACAAATAGGGAAAACGGTGTTAAGTCCATCAAATTTGGGTTGCATCTGAAACAAAAGCAACCATAGTGCAAGGAATGTTGTACAAAACTTGTAACAAAGTCTCATGAGGGCGCGGCCTGTGTAATGGCGAAAATATTGATAGACAGAAGATGATAACACATAGAAAGATGAAGCTAAAATCTGAAGCTAATGTTTGGTGGCCAAAAATTCATATGCCTAGGGTTGTGTTTAAAGTCTTTAGTGTTGGAGTTGACACTCATGCTTATGCCTTAGAGAAAAGTTGGAGACTTGAGTATCCTAATTTTATTGATTTTGTGAGCAATCATGAGAGTTGCAAGGAGATAAATAAACATAGGGATTTTTATTTTTTAATTGATTTTTGAGAAATCATTTAGAGTATTGAGAGAGAAATATTGCCATTGATATTTTTATGATTTTTTTTTAAAGAAAAATCAAAGCATTGTATTGGTGAAAGAGAATGTAATTCTTTTTGCAAAATATTTTTCTATCTTTAATTGCAAAAATAGTCAAATTGTAAAATTTGCAGTCATGTAAAGCAGAAGCATAAAGAAATCTTTTATAAATTGTTTTATGATTTCTTGCTATTTTTAGCAGATTATTTTGACTTTTTCATCTTGGTCAAGTTTGAGCTTTATTTTGGAGAGATAAGGTGTTTTTTGGCTTTTAAAGCAGATTCAACCTATTTTTAGAGGCTTTACAGTTTGATCATAAAAGCAGTGTGCTTTTTTCTGGTTTATGCAGTCTTTTGAGATAGTTTGAAGCTTTTTTCTTGGAGCTTCTTTGTGAGCTCGGATTAGGGTTTTTTGAGAGATATGTTTTTGAAAAGACTTAGTCTTTTGGGGGGCCTTCTCATTTCAGTAGGAAGTTTCTTGCTCATACACATTTTTGAGCTTGTAAACCTTTTTGTACTTAGTTTTAGATTATGGCATACTCCTTTAATTGAATAAAGCAACACTCCTATTCCTCAATTTTGTTTCTGTTGCAGTTTTAGTTCAATGTTATATTGTGATTTATGTTTTGTAGAATCCTTATTATGTCCTAGAATTGTAATTTTTGTACAAAGAGTTCATAAAATACAGGTTGCATGTTGTATTTAAGTTTGAATCTTCATGCAAATTATTCATGTGTTTAGTGTTCATGAGGAATTGTGAAATACTGTTATTTTCTAAAAGTTGTTTGTGGGAAAAACCAAAGTCATCATTAAGTTATTATCAAGTCCTGACAATCATTTTAAGTCATAGTTTTCATTTCAGTCATCTTTCTCTATCCCTTTTCTCAGAAAAACACTTAGAATAAAATTAATCATTCGGAGAACCAACTCACTTTGGAGATTCTTTCTTCATTCAGATCACCCACATCTGAAGAAGGTTTCCATGTTTTAGTAGATTGTTGAGTCTTTTATTCAGCAAGGTGCAAATCTAATTGACAACAAATTCATAATCCAATTCAAATATCCAAACTAACCTTGATTTAACTGCTTCCATGTGAGAAAAATCTATAGACACAAGAAAAATTATGCTTCAGGAGTACCATTCCACAACACTTACTGGAATCCTAAACCTTTTGTTCATCCTCATCTGAAATGTGCCAAAGAATGCAACAAGGGCAACCTCTTGTGCATCTTAACTACCAATATTTATCATGAAGTTCCTAATTTGATAGGAAATAGGATCTGAATTTGACCATTCTATTCTTCCTATTACTGGTATTTCTCTTAAAAAGTAAAAGAGAAAATAGACAACCAAATTTCCAGACCAGAATGTATTCTTCTTACTCTTCTTGATCTCTTTTATGTACCATAGAAAAATGGATCATTGATATCTTCATAGTTATTTAGGTCTTTTTCTTATGTTGTTTGACTTATCTTGATTTTATTTAATGTTGCAATGTAACTTATTCATTCACATTAGGTCCTAAACATTCAAATTGTGTTGCCTTGTGAAGGTGTTGTAACACATTTCTACACTTTTCTAGACTCTTCTTATTACAATTCACCTAAAAATCACCTTTTCATCACTTGTCAAGTCCTATTCTAAAGTGTTGTAAAGTCTTGTAACAAGATTCCATGCTTTTCTAGGCTTGTTATCACTATTTACACCTTTCTTATGCTTTATATGACCCCTTTATGCACTCATAAGACTTAATTAAGTGTATTTTTGAATGTAAATCCAACAAACAACATTAAATGCAAGTTAATTCCTGAAACCCACTTACAAGCCTAAGGTGGGATCCATTCACCATGGGTGGCGAATGAGTCGCTCTTGGCTTGAAATTCAAAATAATTCAAAATTCCTTTCGAGTTTTTATTAAAAAAGACCTTATGTCAGCCTGTGATGAGGTATTATTGGGTAATTAGGGCATAAGTGTGTATAAATAACTGTTTTTCTTCTCATTTCAACCCGCATTCATTCAATCATTCATCAATTTTACTCATTCACTAGTTCATTCAAGCATTCAACCATCATTCAATGAAGCAACCATCAAACATCTTGGAGCAGCCATTGACATATCTTCAGACTTCTTCAACAAGGTTTTTGGTGAGTTTAGGACATTTGAGTGTTGTTTATTCATCATTCCTTGCTCATTTCATTTATTTTCTTTATTAATGGTTTGATTACCAAAGTGGGATTTGACCAAGGAAAATACCTATACTCTAACCCTTAACCATTTTCCCCCTTTTTCATGTGTGTTTGTAGACTTTTGTATGAATTTTTTTCAAGCAATTAGCTGTTGAAAAGTAGACAATAAGTCAAAAAAGTGTTTCAAGTCAACTAAACCCTATTTCAAGCTTGGAGTTAGCCTATAGTCAGTTTTTTGTAGATTTGACTCTATCAACCTGACAAGAAGACAAGTGTAGATCTGGAGCTCCAAAATTAACCATTGATTTCATAGAATTTTGAGGAGGATTTATTCACCATCAATGGAAAATGAGTCGCACCTGAGGGTTGAAAAAGATGATTTTTTCATAATCCAGTTCCCAACAGTTAGAAAGCAGTTTCAAGTGTTTTTGTCAGTAGCAGGACTGATTTGCCATCAGCTGCGAATGAGTCCCACTAGTGATTTACAATTATTATTGCCAATTTTCAAAGCCTTCTAGATTAAACATCCAATTCCCAGGTGCACTTTGTTCAGCCTCTTTCTTTCAGTTTTGTTTGTGTTTGTGCATGTTTTAGTTCATTCTTGCATACCTCACTTTGTTTTCAAACATTGCATATTTCATTAGTTTTGTATTCATAATCAATCAATTTCATAGCTTAGTTGCATTTATATCATTGCATTTAGTCATAAATCCATCTTTCATTCCTTAATTTGAGTGAACCATCTCAATTTATGGTTGTATCTCTCTCGTTTTAGGTAAAAAACCCTAAGAGTGCAAGAGAAGTCCATAGAACGCTTCAAAATTGTCAGTTCATTTTGGTGAATTTGCATATTGAACACATTATCTTTCTAATTTCAATTGCATCTTGCATCCTAGGTTTCCTTTGCATCAACATTCAATTATGTTTTGTTTTGTTTTTGCATCCTAGGGTTTCTAAAATTGCAATAGAGAAAGAATCATTTAGATTTCATTTTTGCATATCACATCATTAAAAAACTAGAAATCTGCATTTGCATCCTCATTCTGCATCTAAAAAACATTGAAATCATTTTGAATTTTTTGAAAACCACAAAAAAATCTCATACCTAGACTCATTCACCACCCTAGGAAAATCATTCCACCTACACATTTTGAATTGCATTTTCAGGCATTTTCTGGGTATTTTCTGCATTATAGTTTTTTGTAGTTACTTTATGTTATACTTTCCAAATTTTTTGTTTTATACACTTTCTTGCATATTAGTTTACTTTTATTGTCATCATGGATTTATGCTTTAATAAAATTTGGAATTCATTGAAATCCTTAGTAGACATGTCCAATTGTGCCTTTGGCTGTGATCCTAATGACCTTGAGCTCCCTCATGCTCCTTCAACTCCAAATGAATGTCCTCCTCATGTTGTAGACATCATTGGAGAATATTATGATAGCATGACCAAGTTCTTAAATTCATGCCTTGACAACCTTGAAGCCAATGCAACCTTTTACCCATCCATGAAGTCACAAGATCTTCCTACTATTCCACCTCCTGACATGTTTGGTTATTTACATCCTAAAATGACTAAAGGACCTAGGTTCCCTCCCACAGGTGGACCTAATTCCTCTACACAACCACATCCTCAACCATTTTATAAAACAAATTTACAAACACACCAATCAACCTTAAAGAAACATATGGAAAAGGCTTTACTATCTTAAGCAAGCAAGGCTGTGACACAACAACTGAGAATAACATTCACCAAAATTTGGAACAAAAAACAAAAAATGAAAAGAAAATAGGATTAGGGTATAAAGATCCTCCTCGTGACAACAAGCCTCCTTTTGAATATTGGAGACTTCAAGATGATGGTACAATGATATTTGATTCTCCTCTTGACTTGGATGTCCCCCTTCCACGTGAACAACCATTACCTAATTCTAATGACAAGGATGCTAGGATCCCCATGGGTCCTCTTCCTCTTTCCATCCATGAAAAAGGAGAAACTAGTAAACAAAAATGACCTTACAAATTGAAGAAACTAAATTTTCCTCTCCGTCCAACACCTGAATGTGAAAGGAGACTCCAAATGTTGTTAAACAGAGGCCTTATACTATTACCACCTTCAAATAGGTTGTTCATCTGTCCTAAAGAGTTTAACATACCATATTGAAAATATCATCATATTCTTGGAAACCAAACAGAAGAATGCGAGACACTGAAGGACATACTGAACAAGTATCATTTCATTGATACCGATTGCTATCCTATCATCCCTTAAACCCAAAATTCCTTCATCATGCCATAGTTGTAGACTTTTTTATATTCTCACTATTGCATGATTCTTTCTCACCACCTCCCTTGACTCATTCTTTCCTTACATTCAGTGGGGGAAAGAAGTTGTTAGCCTTGTTCTAGTGATGCATTTGTCCTTGTCTCTTAACTGCGTTATTCCTCTTCTACTTATTTTTCCTGAGATTGAGAAGCCAATAACTTGGTTAATGGTTGACTTACATTTGCATTACTAGCCTTTTTACATTTTCCTTTTTCTTTTTCTTTTCTTTAAATGTATGTGTGTATCATGTTCCCCCCTAATGTGTGTTTGATGTTCTCTTCTCTTTGTGTACTTCCTCTATTTGTACCTATATCCTTCTATATGCCATACTTTATCTTTTCTTTTTCACTTTTGTTTTGTGTTCTCCTTTTGGGGATGATGCAAAGCATTGAGACACCCTAGGTCTCTTCCATGTTGACCCAAAAGGTCCCTTTTCCTTTTCCTTTTTTATCTTTTCATGTGTTTTTCCTTTTGGGGATGATGTAAGGCATTGAGACATAAATGTCTCCTTCATGTTGACCCAAAATATTTTTCCTTTTCTTTTTCCTTTCATTTTCTTTTTGCTTGTGTTTTCCTTTTGGGGATGATGCAAAGTGTTGAGACTACAATGTCTCTTCCATGTTGAACCAAAATGAACTTTCTTTTTCTTTTCTTTTTCACTCTCTTCCAGTTCTATGTGCTTTGGGGAATGATAACAGTTCTGAGCTCTTTCATAAAAATATTTCAACAATGAACATACTAACCCAAAATACATAAATCCCTTATGTGTTTGGTGTGTTCCTTTCTAGGGGGAAACCCTCCTTTATTTTTTTTTCTATTTCATTTACATGAAGCGGTCTTACTTGGAAACATATGACTTGGAATAGGGGCTTTCCCAGTTGGCTCTCATGTCTTGTTTTCTTTTTGCATTTTTTTCCTTCCCTACTTTAAAGTAATTTCTCACATAATGGTGTGTAGCAATTCCTTTAAAGTGCGGGGCATACATTGGCATCATTTCATTCACATTCTTGGTTCCTAGTGCAGCCTAGTCACTTCATATGATGTTTATGTCACTTTGTGGATGATATTGGGTGTGATTTAATTCATAAGTGTAATCTCTCTTAGCATATTACATTCCTCTTGGTGGCTTGATGCGACGCACTACATCCCCTAAGTTTTTAATATACTATTATTTGATTGGTCATCTATTGGAGACGTTAGACACAGTGTTCCCTAAGTGACAGACCTTGCATGAACTTAACAAGACTCCTTTGAACATCTTTTGCATTTTACATTTTACATCTTTGCTACCTTGCATAACGCAACTTGCATGCTTGTGGAACCTTTGCATTTGTTCATGAGTTCTAAGGATACTAAGCTTTGCTTGTCTCATGAAGAATGAATAGACATTTTCCTTTGTGGTGCCTTATTAAAGTTGTCAGCAGGTATAACTTTAGGATGGTTGAGCAGGAAGCCTATTCTGCCGCACGACCTTTCCCATAGCCACCTATGTGTTTGTGAGTGCATACCAACTAGTGTATATTTATCACCTTTTGGTTCTACTTACCTAATGGACCGCCATGAGTTCCTTCACCCTAGAGTGAGTATGCATTTCCTTTTTCGGACAAACAACCTAGATATGATTCGCAACTAGCTAAACAAACGATCGAAGCTTGATCCAACTTTTCCTTTTTCCTCTCCCTTCTGTCTTTATCTTTCACTTGTGTTCCTTTGTTCTTATGTTTAGTTTTCCATGGGATCTTCATCCTAGGGGCTTGATCATCCCTCTTGATCATTGTCATTCCATCTTGCTAACATAAGTGCATTTGGATCCTTCTCGATATGCATGACTACTTTAGTGTGAGTTTGAAGCAAGTTCATCCTCTCACTAAAGTGGGGGATAAATGTACCATAGAAAAATGGATCATTGAAATTTTCATGGTTATTTAGGTCTTTCTCTTATGTTGTTTGACTTATTTTTCTTTGATTTAATGTTGCAATGTAACTTATGCATTCACATTAGGTCCTAAACATTCAAATTATGATGTCTTGTGAAGGTGTTGTGAAGTGTTTCTACACTTTTCTAGACTCTTCTCATTATAATTCACCTAAAAATCACATTTTCATCAATTTTTAAGTCCTATTATAAAGTTTTGTAAATTATTGTAACAAGATTTCATGCTTTTCTAGGCTTGTTATCACTATTTACACCTTTTCTTATGCTTTATATGATCGCTTTATGCACTCATAAGACTTAATTAAGTGTATTTTTGAATGTAAACCTAAAAAACAACATTAAATGCAAGTTAATTCATGACACCCACTTACAAGCCTAAGGTGGGACCCATTCACCATGGGTGACGAATAAGTCCCTCTTGGCTCCAAATTCAAAATAACTAAAAATTCCTTTCATATTTTTATTCAAAAAGACCTTATGTCAGCCTGTGATGAGGTATTATTGGGTAATTAGGGCATAAGTGTGTATAAATAAGTGTTTTTCTTCTCATTTCAACCCCCATTTATTTAAGCATTCATCAAGTTCACTCATTCACTAGTTCATTCAAGCATTCAACTATAATTCAATCAAGCAAACATTAAACATCTTGGAGCAGCCATTGACATATCTTTAGAATTCTTCAACAAGGTTTTTGGTGAGTTTAGGAAATTTTCATGTTGTTTATTCATCATTCCTTGCTCATTTCATTTCATTTCTTTATTAAGGGTTTGATTACCAAAGTGGGATTTGACCAAGGAAAATCCCTATACTCTAACCCTTGACCATTTTTCCTCTTGTGCATGTGTGTTTGCAGACTTTTCTATGCAAAATTTTCAATCAATTAGGTGTTGAAAAGTAGACAAGTCAACAAAGTTTTTCAAGTCAACTAAACCCTATTTCAAGCTTGGAGACAACCTACAGCCAGTTTTCTGTAGATTTGACTCTATCAACTTGACAAGAAGACAAGTGCAGATTTGGAGCTACAAAATTGACCTTTGATTTCATAGAGTTTTGGAGGAGGACTTATTCACCATCAATGGTGAATGAGTCCCACTTGAGGGCTGAAAAAGTTGATTTTTTTAGAATCCGGTTCCCAACAGTCAGAAAGTAGTTTTAGGTGTTTTTGTCAATAGCAGGACTAATTCACCATCAGTGGTGAATGAGTCCCACTGGTGATTTATAGTGATTTATGCCAATTTTTAGAGCCTTTCAGATTCAACATCCAATTCCCAGGTGCACTATGTTCAACCTCTTTCAGTTTTGTTTGTGTTTGTTTGTGTTTTAGTTCATTCTTGCATATCTCACGATGTTTTCAAACATTGCATATTTCATTATTTTTCATTCAGAATCAATCAATTTCATAGCTTCGTTGCATTTAGATCATTTCATCTAGTCATAAATCCATCTTTGATTCCTTAATTTGAGTGAACCACCTCAATTTTAGGGTTCTATCTCTCTCCTTTTAGATGAAAAACCCTAAGAGTTCAAGAGAAGTCCATAGAACACTTCAAAATTGATGGTTCACTTTAAATTCTTCAAAATATGTATACAAAGTAATTCACACAAGTCATATTCCATACCTCTTTTAACCATATCAACAATAGTATGCACAACAATAGTAGAAATTGTTAGGTCATTGTTAGGGATACAAACTTGGTGACCAATGACCATAGCAACATACCTTATTACTGGATCAACGATCGATCTCAAATCAATCTATTTCCCTTTAGAATTCACGTTGGTAGCCTCAATTTTTTCATTGTCATCCATAGCCTTTAGTTTTGGAATTGGTCTAGAGGAACACAAACCAGTTACATCTCTAATAGCTTCTTTGGAAATCAAATATGCCTCATCTATCCATAGACATTCATCATGAATTTTTTTCAACACTATTCGAATATACTTCTTCTCAAATCCAAATAAGGGAAATTTCCCCCAAACATCCAAATTTTTCTCAACTAATACTTTATAGGCATCAATGCTCTCTTTCAATTCACTTTCCCAAAGCATGCCCAACTGAATTGATGACATCTCTTCTATATTACTATAAACAAATGCATAGATATCTTCTATATGAAACACTGTCAGAGGGATGCAAGAGAATGCACCAACAGACTCTTTCAACACATCCCTCAAATATATCTTCAACCTAACTTTATCCACACAATTCACAACCTTTGAATTATTCATAGTAATAAATGTGAAAGATTGTGCAAATAGGAATACCTCTTAAAATTCCAACAAGAAATGTGTAGATATCCTGCTTTCAGAGCTCACTTTGAATCCATCTGATATCTTCTTCAAACCTTTTAAAACTCTAAGTTTCCTTCTAAAATTCCTTTGCATGCTTCTTCGAAAATACATAAGCCTTTAAAATAATCTAAATTTATTCCTTCCATTCTGAATGATTTTGCAATAAATGCTTCAAAGTTTGTAAGTATATTGCCTTGAGAATTATGTACACCTCCATTCTTTCAAATTCTATAGACTTCATCCTTCACACATGTGACTGAGAAAATACCTTAATCTTGTTACCACATTAAATACACTTGTGTCATGATTTGACACAAGTACTAATGAGAGGGTTTATTAGTTTTTTGATGATTGCTTGCCCTTAGCCACTGCTTTTATTTAGAAATTGATGGGAGTATCTGTACCAGAGGTTAGCAAAAATAAGCCTAATGATTCCTTTCTCCAAATGCTTTCCACTTCCTTTCTTGCTTCTTCTGGATCAATGATTTGATCTTTCTTCTTTGCCAGATAGATATTTTTCTTTCTTTTGTTGTTACTACCAGGGTGTTTTGGATTGCTGCACTTACAACAAACAACATTTTTCTTTCCATTTTCCATTTTATCCAATAGACTAACTTTATATCCATTCTTTCTCTTAGAACATTTGTCAAAGAATGATAAAGTATCATTCATTTTACATTTGCAGTCCTTTTCCTATGACCAAATTTCTTGCAGGAATAACAAACATTGTTGAAGGATAAATACCTTTTAGCATCATGTCGTTTGATAGGATTTTTTTTTGAATTGATTATTAGCTCCTTGATTTGTCTAATTTTTTACCACGTCTTCTTATTAGTGGATTGATTCACTTTAGAATTCTAACCTTCCTCAAACCCTAAACAACTCTTATCCATTTCCAATCTTTGAAAGGTAATCAATTCATGAAGCATCGTTGATCTTATCTTAATTTTTTCTTCAAAACTTCTTTCCTTTTCCATATTTCTGCTTCTTCTAACTTTGTGCATTCATCCATCTTCCTTTTAATTTCAATTTCTTAACATTCGGGTATGTGCAGGATCATGGTGGGCCAAAAAGTGGCAATGAGGAAAAAAACACATCTTTCATCGACCAAAAAATGCGAAAAGAACATGTTGACTTTTTTTAGGCTCGGGTGTCACCATACCAAACACCAAACCTAGTTTTACAAATCGGATATCCGATTCAAATTGGATATCCGATTTGAAAAAAACATATATAAAAAAGGTCAGTTGTTGTTTTGAAGTTATTTGACAGTGAAGAACCCATGGGCACACAGTGCATTGCTTCTTCGCATAACAAATATCCGATTTGGGAAAAACCTGATTTGGAAAGGTAATTTTTTTAATTTTTATTTGATTTGATTCAATTTTGATTTAGATTTGAATAATTTCATATGGTTTTTTGTGGATTTTTTTAAAACATAGGGTTTTTGATTGAATTTTTGTGAAAAAATTGAGTTTAGAATGGATTTTGATAAAAAATGAATGTTTTTGTGGATATTTTTTCACAATAGGGTTTTTGATTGAATTTTTATGAAAAATTTGAATTTAGAATGGATTTTGATAAAAAAAAAGAATGTTTTTGTGGATTTTTTTTCAAAATAGGGTTTTTGATTGAATTTTTATGAAATAATTGAGTTTAGAATGGAATTTTGAATAAAAAAATGAATGTTTTTAATGGATTTTGATTTAAAAATAGTGTTTCATTTATATTGTCTAATTTTAGATTAATTATTTTTTAACTTTAATCAAGCATTATGGCTGCCGAGAATGAGAATGCAAAAATTCCACCAATTGAGAATAAAAATCTACCAGCTAAGAATCAAAATGCAGGAATGCCAAATGCTCCACCACCTCCACAACCATCAATTGAAGACTTAATTCATGAAAAATTGGAGCAATTGAGGGGAATTTGTGATGTTTATAAGAAAATCCCTCAATTATCCAGTATGTCAACCACATTGATAGGAATAATTACAAATGTAGAAACCCTCTCCACCCAACATAATGCATTTCATTCGTGGCAAGAAACCATGAGGAAATATTATGCATGTGGATTGTCTTATGATGATGTGAAAGATCTCCAAATAACAAAATCCCAAATAGACTCTTTATTTATTAACCCCAGTACTGGTTTTCCAGTTAATGTTAACAAACCAAAACTTTCTATAAAATGGTGCACGCATAGGGGCATAGTAGATAAATTTTGGGATCGTTGGTGTATGGTTTTTGATAAACCACCCAACAATAATCTTTATGTACCTTTTTACTTTATTAAAAAATTATATGCTGAGTTTTTGTTAGGGCATCATGTCAATTACTTTGACATTAAACCCTTCCAGGGAATTGGTGGAGGTATGCCCCAGGATAGGCCAGGGGCAGCTAGAGTAGTCAGGAGCCCACATGTTCCCTATCCTCCCCTTCATCTGCCACCTCCAGTACAACATCCAGATATTACAGAGGATGCAGCCACATAAACTATCCAGGCCATTCACTCTTTGAGTGGTCTTTTGGTTTCCCATGCTTCTTCAGTAGCTCAGCCACAGTCTGGTGATCTTGGTGATGGATCTAGTGTTGCTGCATCATCCTCCTCGGGTCCACATATCTGTGTGCCACATATTTGCAATACATGCTAGCAAATATGTTTGGGTCCTATTGTACAACCCCCTGAGAAGCCATTAGACACTTCTAATTATGACATCTAGGATGTGGAGATTATAGCAGATCACACGCAGGGGAGTAGAGCACACCCTACAGTGTCCTCTCCTACTAGATAGGTGGACATTGGATTAGTTACATAGGTAACATTTAAGGTGTAAATTCATAACTTGTATTTTTTTAAAATGAATATTAATAAGAGTTAGTATCAAGTACTAATATTTATTTACATGGTCTATTTAACAGTTAATGTCTGAGGAGGAGCTCACACGGGTGACTGATAGCACCCTTAGGGCCATTTCATTTTCCCTCGGGATGCACATAGTATGTATTTTTGCACTCACTCATTTACATTTTTTTACTGTATACTTGCTTGTCATTAATGAAATTATATATTAACTTATATGTTTATCTTATTCTCTACTTGTAGGAAACACCTAGTGCGAGCGAGGTGCAATGCTCTCCAGACTATGGACACACAATGTTAGATAAGGTAAAGGTAATTGAACTCAAATTTGATTGAATTAAGATTTATAAGATATTTTATTGATTATACATACATTGATATAGATTCGTAGTTTCATATGTACTTGTCATTTTTATGTATAGGAGGTTGTGAGCTATACATCATTGTTGATAAGTGCCACAACACCTGAAGGAGTAGGTATTCAAACACATGAAGGAGGAGGTGTTGAAACACCTCAAGGAGTAGGTGTTGAAACACCTAAAGGAGATACAGAAAAAGATCAACCTAAAGAGGTATGTGTTTATTTTATTTTGTGCTTGGTAAATATGTTCTTATTACTGAAAATTCTATGCTAACTTGGATCAATTTCATGTTTTTGTTCACATATATAGATTGTCATTACCAAAGCTAGTTTGGTTAGTTCTTTGAGAGGGGTATATTCTAGGACTCTTGACCCTTTGAAGAGATGTATATTTCAGGTAATCAAGATTTCAATTTTAGAGTTCAATTATAATTCAATGTGTATTGATTTTAATGTTAATTATTCAATTTTAAATTATATAGTATAACTAATCTCAATTGTGGTTTGACTTTTTCTTGTGCAACTACCTTTAGAGCCAACGAGTGCAAAGAGGCTCCATTTTGATGATCCACCAGTAGTTTAGGATGAGATAGACATTTTGGAATGTAAATATTTAATAGATACCGAGATGGCATATGCCACATATTGTAAAACTTTGTTTTAGCTGGCGTTGATGCCATTTTTGTATATGGACATACACTTGATTATTGGATAATTTGATATATATAGAGTTTGACAATCGAAATTTAATTTCCTCCTCATGTGCATGATCAAACTGTTTGAAAATTTAATCAAGTGAGAAATGGTTAAATATCAATGTACAATAACATAAAAAGAATGGTTAAATATTATGTAGTTTATATTCATATTGTTGATTACATTGCATTGCACATCTTTCAAACTCAAAGCATTACTTCACATTGCATAAGTAACAACTAGATGCTAATAGATGGAAAAATTTCAATAACAATATAGTTTTTACAAAGTCAACCTAAGCTGTTATGCAATTACTTCACATTACATAACTAATAACTAGGAGAAGAAATCAATTGCATTAGCTTGTCATGGAATTCTATGAGACCACATTTCTTTGAGGAAACTTGGCACAAAACTCAAAAAAATGAAAAGAAAGCACTCAAACAAACTATAAAGGGGTCTCAGGCCTACTGCCCCCTCATTCCACATGCTATGCAGCCATTTACTTGTGTTAGTTTCATGATCAGATTTAATGCACAAAAAATTAATTCTAAATCAAACACAATAACACAGCAGATACCCTAAAAAACCCCTACTCTTGAGGGAGAAAAAACCAACAAATAATATCATTTATATTATTGAATCACAATAGAAACTCTTGTACAATGAAGGCGGATAATGAAGCCTAATAATATGCACCATAGACTGATGCCAACATAGCAATACACTGATGTAATTCTCAAATGATAATCCTCAGCCTTCTCACAATAACTCGATCTTCACTTGAAGAGTTTCTCACTAACTCACACTTGATATGAAATGGAATGTATGAAAAATGTATGTCTCAAAAAAATGAAATGTATCTAATATATATACAAGTTGAGAGAGATGTGACTCTTCATAATATAGGCCAGTCTCCAAAAAGAATGTGCCTCCTCAAATATTGTGCCTCCAAGATAGAAGTCGGCCTTCATAAAATAATAAATATTATTTGACATAAATCGTGCCTCAAGCATGTCGGCCTCTTCATAAATGCACCTCTTCATTAACTCCTATCTATTGATGAATTAGCATTAATCAAAAATTGATATATATATATAAATTAAATAGCTTTGGCTATATTTAATTTATTCTTATGTAGAGGAGATCGTTGGAAGGATATGACTGATGTTGCAATAATCATCAATACTCCCTCTTAGCTAGGGAGGATACTTCCAGCTGCACAAGGAAAATCACCTCATCGTGATGCCTAGTACTATGGCTACAACCATAAGTGAAAAGAAGAATAGCATCTCATTATGATATTAGATATCGCCTCAACATGATATCAACCATACTATGGTGTGTACAAGTGTTCATCACATACCTCAACTGAAAGAGGTGCTCTTCCGGTCAGCAACACAACCATCCAGAGGTGCTCTTCCGGTCAGCAACACAACCATCTTCTTTAGGTTCAGTAGGTTCAATTCCATGGCTGCAAGTTGTGACTTCATGCTTGATCATTTCTTTGGTTGGCATGACTTCCTCATAAGATGCCTCAAGCTTTTCATTGCTAAGCAATCTCTCATCACCTTCCTACAATAGAGTTATCAACATTCTTCAAAAATCATAAGAATTCTTTTAGTACACTCAAGAGTTATCAGATGTCTTCTTGCAGTCTCAAATTTTATTTTATATCATTGTTACATTGGTACTTGAGAGTGGTAGCTTAATATAGGTCCACAATACAAAACCTGGTTGACCTGTTCAGTGCAACAGTGACATAGGAAGATTTTTCTTTGAAAGCAAAAATGAAAGCTTAGCCTCTTGGAATGAAAATTCTTGTTTGCAAAACAAATGAATAATAATGAGGTATTTAAGGTGTTTGAAGTGATTTAGAGGTCACTTTTAGAGAAGAGAGATGTTGAAGAGTACATCTTGTCAGTGAGAACCGAAGTGTAATGTGTTTTAGTTTATGGTACTCCTTTTTTCTTAGTAGATGTGTGATAAATTCTTAGTTCAATGATGTTGAATTTTTTTTGAAAAAAGAAAGTTGTGTCACAGTCCGCATTCAATCCAACAAGCAAAAATGAAAGCTCAGCCTCTTGGAATGAAAATTCTTGTTTGCAAAACAAATGAATAAGAATGAGGTATTTAAGGTGTTTGAAGTTATTTAGAGGTCACTTTTAGGGTGGAATCCTTAAAACTCCATTTTAAATGCACAAAAAAGAATGAAATTACTTCAAACCAAGTTTGTGAAGAAGTTAACTATGTTGCCCACTAGTTTCCATTAAGAGTCCAAAGTGCTAAAAGGCAGCAATCTTTGAAGGTCTATTTATCGGAGACCGTGATGCTTACAGCCTCTTTTTTTGAGCCTATGGGATTGCGTTTGGACCATCTACAAAAACCTCTCTCATTTTTTGCTATCTCGGAGGCGGTTTCCTGTGGTGATGACTTTTTAGTGGAGGGAAAAGTTGCCAGATGCAAGCAGTGTAAAGTTGCAAAGTGGTGCAACTTTCATTCCGCAACTTGTACGACCAAAAAGATTGTTCCAACACATCTAGATGGGTACGTTTACGCTAGGGATGGTCCTGTCTTGCACCCAAATATGTTGAATCACTATGAGCTACATTGGATCGGCGATTTCCCTTAAGAGTCCAAAGTGCTAAAAGGAAAAAATCTTTGAAGGTCTATTTCTCAGAGACCATGATGCTTATAGACTCTCCGTCCAAGGCTATGCGATCATGTTGAGACCATCTACAAAAAAATCTCTCATTTTTTTCTATCTCGGAGGTGTTTCCCTATGGTGATGACTTTTCAGTGGAGGGAAAAGTTACCAGATGCAAGCAGTGTAAAGTTGCAAAGTGGTGCAACTTTCATTCCGCAACTTGTACGACCAAACAGACTATTCCAACACGTCCGGATGGGTATGTTTACGCTAGGGATGGTCCTCTCTTGCACCCAAATACGCCGAATCACTCCGAGCTACATTGGACCAATGATTTCCCTTAAGAGTCCAAAGTGCTAAAAGGCAACAATATTTGAAGGTCTATTTATCGAAGACCATGATGCTTACAGACTCTCCATCCAAGGCTATGGGATCGTGTTGTGACCATCTACAAAAACCTCTCTTGGTTTTTGCTATCTTGGAGGCATTTTCCTATGGTGATGACTTTTCAGTGGAGGGAAAAGTTGCCAAATGCAAGCAGTGTAAAGTTGCAAAGTGGTGCAACTTTCATTCCACAACTCGTACGACCAAACAAACTATTCCAACACATCCATATGGGTACTTTTATGCTAGGGATGGTCCTCTCTTGCATCCAAATATTCTGAATCACTCTGAGCTACATTGGACCGGTGATTTCCCTTAAGAGTCCAAAGTGCTAAAAGGCAGCAATCTTTGAAGGTCTATTTCTCAGAGACCATGATGCTTACATAATCTTCATCTGAGGCTATGGGATCGTGTTGTGACCATCGACAAAAAAATCTCTCGGTCTTTGCTATCTCGAAGGCATTTTCCTGTGGTGATACTTTTCAGTGGAGGGAAAAGTTGCTAGATGCAAGCAGTGTAAAGTTGCAAAGTGGTGCAACTTTCATTCCGCAACTCGTACGACCAAATGAACTATTCCAACACATCCACATGGGTACGTTTATGCTAGTGATGGTCCTCTCTTGCACCCAAATACCTCGAATCACTCTGAGCTACATTGGACAGGCAATTTCCCTTAAGAGTCTAAAGTGCTAAAAGGCAGCAATATTTGAAGGGCTATTTTTTGAAGACCGTGATGCTTCCAAACTCTTCGTGTGAGGCTATGGGATTGTGTTGGGACCATATACAAAAAACTCTCTCAGTTTTTTCTATCTCAAGGGCGTTTTCCTATGGTGATGACTTTTTAGTGGAGGGAAAAATTGCTAGATGCAAGCAGTGTAAAGTTGCAAAGTGGTGCAACTTTCATTCCGCAACTCGTACGACAAAATAGACTATTCCAACACGTCTGGATGGGTATGTTTAAGCTAGGGATGGTCCTCTCTTGCACCCAAATACACTGAATCACTCCGAGCTATATTGGACTGAGTGAAATTAGGTGAAAAATTGATGCAGACACAAGGGCACAATCACAAATTCTTTGCAACCTGCCTATTTGAGGCATCTAACAAGATTATTCTGACCTCTTTGGATAGTCCAAAACTCCCTTAAAACTTGACAAGCAACGAAATACACATTTCCCTCTTTAACCCCCTTAAACCCTTGTAATAGTGAGAAACATTTTTTTGTCCAATTACTCCACAATCATCCAAAACACCAAACAAAAACATGACTGATTCAAACACCCATATCCAAGTTACACAACATATATGAGAAACAACATAGACTCCTTTGGACCAGCGTTGACTTCCTATACATTCACCCTTCAACAGGCTACTTAATTAGCCCAAAAATGTAAAGCAACATACCTTCAAACACCACACAGACCCCTGAAACATTGGGGCAGCAAACAAATTTCCAAAAAAACAAAGATTCTACAATTGGATTCCATTTGTACGGACATGTAACCGTCAAATCAAAAAACCCTTGTTTTTAGTGTAATTATTGAGGGTTTATTGGATGTAGAACTTCTACAACCTTTCAGACTTTGCCACCACCTTAGACACCTTTATTTAGGCCCCAATATGCCTAGAAAACAAAGAAAATTTTGGTATCTCAAAGATTTTTGCAAACCCTAGGGTAAAAACTTTATTTTCAAGTGAAAAAAAACCACCATTTTTAGACCTTTAACTCTTCATTTTATTTCAAAACCAAGTTCTCCACACCTTCCAGTCTTGAAATAACGTCAAGACATGTAATAACGTTTCTACATAAAAAAATTATACAAAAATGCTTGAATGGCTTGTGCATAGGCAGAAAACACAAGAAAAATAGTAAAATATGAACTGATCAATTGAAACTTTATTGATTCAAAGAAAAAAACCCCTTCAACCAAACCTGTCTTGAGACCTTGAAGGCCTTAAGTACACCTGCATAAACCATGAAACCTCCATATAATTCCTCCAATTTACAAAGCAATGGGAAGATAAAACCATGTAAGTGGTTTCCCCAAACTAATTGCCACCAAAACCATTCTTGATAGTTTAAAACCACGAACCACCCCAACATGTAATTATGATAGCACTCAAGATAGAATCCATGAATAGATAATGTATTTGACCAATAAATCATTGAGAGCACAAATTCCCAAAACTAGCCCTCCACTATGAACATATCAACTAAGTAGGAACCCATAACATTATGGAAAGATGATCTACTTCTGCCAATGTAACTCCCAAGCATTACATGTGAGAGATGGTCAATTTCATTGATGGAAACGATGGTCAACACCTCATGATCATTCAAGTACTCATTCTAACAATACAAGAGATTTACACATCAAATTTTAAGTGAATATAATTTACTATATCTTAACATAAAAAATGCAAAACCTAATAGAAAAATGTATCAATGACGTACAAGGATGTATAAGAAAGTTAAAATTTGAAAATAGAATGTAAACTTAGAAAACTGTAGATTTGAAAACCTTAATAATGTAAAACCCTAAAAAGAAGGTTGGATCAAGTGTAGGATTGGTTGGGTTGAACAAAATATAAAGAAATAAAAGTTTATTTATGAAGTTAACCTAGGATAATTAAGTAAATGCAATCAATCAAACACAATCAACCTAACATAATTAAGGGTTGATAAGGGTATGAATGTTTATCTTTGATCTACTCTTGAATATCTAGTGACTTGGTGGTATTTAGAAATATCATAAGAAGTGTCCTAGAATGGGTTAATAGTTAAATCTAAGTGGCTAATAATCAATTCCAGGTGGCTAATGGATAAATGAGGGCATACCCATTGGTGAATGTGATAAATGGGAAAATAAGGTAAATGTATAGGTGTGTGTGAATAAGAATAGGATAGGGCTAATTGTATAGTGATTTCAGTATTTAAATTGATAAAAAGGCTAGAGAGATGAGCTTGAATTTAGATGTTGAGTCACTACGTACATGTATCAAGACATTTCTTCAAAATAGACACAAAATTGTGTGGGAAATGACATGGTATGCACAAATTTTACTGTTACAATTACACACATATTGATTTTAAAATGATTTGCATATAGATTAAATTTAATTCAAAATTAATACCTATTAATACTTCTTCTTTAAGAAAACATGATTATGTATTCTCTAATAAAACTTTCACCATAACAAGACTTTTTGTAATTACTTCAGTTGTAGCATACATAATTTCATATTGCACCTATCAATGTGCCCATTACATCTTCATGTGTGATTGCTAGTATATGTATGTCTCTTCAAAAAACATAGATGGGTTAAGCTCTCTCCTTACTCTTTGAGTAAGAGATAGAGTAAGAGATAGTAGGGGAGAGGACTAGATAGTATTACAAAACCTGGTTCAAACAAGCATACCGACAGGAAAGAACTAGGAAGAAAACCTTCGGTTGTAGCTCAATTAAGTACAAAAATAGACCCCTTTACAAAATCTATGAGTTTCCAAAATATAGACCCCTTTACATTTTAAACATACCCTTTATACAATGCCAGACATTTGACCCATATTTCAAAAAAAATCACTGGGTATAGATTATGCCCATACACAATTATGACCATTTTACATTGTTTCCATTTTGAGAATTCAAATTTTACAAAATTTTCCTATTAGAGGCATTCAGGGCACAGTCTTCAACAATAGTAGTATGTTCACATTCTAGATTGACAAGCACCTAGATACAAACCATCAAGGTAGCTTAGAATAACCAATCTATATTATTCTAAATGACACAAAATATGATGAGATGGTAATGCAAACTATAAAAGATGCTTAGAATAACCAATCTATATTATTGTAATCTGTTGCATACCTCTTTGAAAGGACCAGAGCTGGCTATTTTTGTAGCAGGTCCATGATCAATCGTGCCAGGAATATCACAAAAGTGGGAAAATGAGAAATCTATATTGTCACAATAGAAAAGATGCTTAGACTAACATATCTATATTAATCTAAACAACCTAAATGATTATTAGTTGGTGATGCAAACTATAAAAGATGCATACCTCTTCGAAAGGATAAGAGCTTGCTATTGTTGTAGCAGGTCCATGATCAATCATGCCAGGAATATCGCAAAAGTGGGAAAATGAGAAATCTATATTGTCACAATAGAAAAGATGCTTAGACTAACATATCTATATTAATCTAACCAACTTGAATGATGATGAGTTGGTGATGCAAACTATAAAATATGCATACCTCTTCAAAAGGATCAGAGTTGGCTATTGTTGTAGTAGGTCCATGATCAATCATGCCAGGAATATCGCAAAGTGGGAAAATGAGAAAT
Source organism: Sequoia sempervirens (assembly GCA_007258455.2). Lineage (NCBI taxonomy): Eukaryota > Viridiplantae > Streptophyta > Pinopsida > Cupressales > Cupressaceae > Sequoia > Sequoia sempervirens. The sequence continues at coordinate 752,711,702 of VDFB02058242.1, read as the reverse complement.
CTATATTGTCACAATACTAAAGATGCTTAGACTAACATATCTAACATATCAACATTACTAAATGTCCATAGTTGTTTTGTCTTTGGTCTGGCATGATGCTTCAACAACTTAATATTTGTTGCTATAACAAGGTACGAATACATGAGAATGGTTTTGTGTTTCTTCTAGTCTTCAAATGCAGGTATGCCATTCTTTCTAATCATGTATGTTCACAACCAAGTTCCTGCAATCACAACTGAACCTATAGGATACATGAAACCATCATCATCTTCCATCGATTGTGTTAGCTTATGCTTTACCCACACACATTGAGCCAACCAATAGTCTGATCTCTCTTCATTCCCCTGGGTGCAACAACTGCAAAAATATGTCCTAGCTGTAGTAGATCTAAAAGCAGGTCGTAATCAACTGAACTTTCCATTGTGTCATTTTTCATGGATATTGTTTGAGATAAAGGAGTTAGATACTATGGTACCCATGTATCCACCCACTCACTTGACTCACATTGATCCCACTCGCACTGAATACAACTCTAACAAAAACAAGCCAACTCTCGTGTCCAAATGGTCCATGTGCCTACATCTGAGCTTCGAAATGAATGCATCTTTGAAAAATCTTTGATTGTATGACAATTCAATCTGCCTTCCACTGTACCCTCCTCAACGAACCAAAAGAATCTGCGCACTGTTGAATCAAGTGTCCCTCCCTACGACAATGTAGAACTACACCAATCAACTATAAAACATGCATCGCTAAATTTTTCTCTTGAAATCTTCAACTGCTCCTTAACTAGAGCTCTCTTTATGCATGCTTCTGCTCCATCATGCTCCCTTTTCCCATGTCCAACTTCAAAAAAACTCCAAATATGAGGTAGACCCCTCTCTACATGCATTATACTCAACCAATAAAACATACAAGCATTCTTGAATTGACCTGTGCAATTATCTGACCAAATTAGATGTCGGCCCAATGCTATATCATGCTCTTGCAAGAACTCAAAAAAATTCTTGAAACAATGTTGGACATACTCAGACAAGTGAGATCTATCATCACTCATATAAAAATGATACTCTTTGATTATCTTTCAATCCTCCTCTGTACTATCAGGTGCATGTCTAAACATTATGTGGACAAAAATAGCAATTTGAATAGAATTGTATTACTAAGATTGTACCTCATTTTGTGGTTGCAATGTGTAGTTTTCTACAAAATCAACCACTGATATAATAGTGCCAATCAAAAAAGAGACCTTATACATCCTAAATTGTTGATCCAACCACTGATACCTATGACTATGCCTTGCATACTTGTAGAAAATATTGTCCTTAAAATCTGAAATAAAATCAGCAACACTGCATTCTTTTGTAACCAACTCACATCTAGAACCTTCACCTCCACTTTGCAAAGTATATTTGATTATCTCATATCTCTTTTTCTCAACCAGCTTCTTTCCAAATTTTTGTTCGGAACTCTCATGAAAACATTGGACAAACTTTGCATTTAAAAAATCATTTCTATAGAAAAAGCAACCATCATCTCTAGAACATAAAAATATATCTAGCAAGTCCCTTGATGATTTCAAAAGATGCATTGCACCACACTCTTGCAACATTTCATTAGTATGCAAAGTAGAATGGATATAGCATAATAGCTCATGGTACATTGAAAAATCCACATGGTATTTGCAACAACAAGTATTATGAATCTTAAGAGGCACACAATAAAATGGCTTCAAACCCTCAAAATTCCTTTGCGAGATTTCCATATTTTTATGTGTTTCAATAAATTTTTTGAACAACATGGTTTGGATTGATTCCAAGAAATGTTTAGGATGTGGTGTACGGTCTCAATTTCCAATTCTTAACTTTAAAACATCCTTTGCATTGGGTGATACTCTAGAGTTATCATGCCAAAATTGTTGAATTACCTACTTTAGATTATCAGTTAGCTTCTTATCAACACGTGGAAGCCTCTCGGCAAAAGACCATGTATCATTTTGAAGAGGATCATCTATTCTTTCTCTTCTTGCAAGTGCTCTATCCAAAGTTTTATGATTTATGTCAAAATCAATACAAGTTTGTCTCATAAAGAGAGCTTTTTCAATTTATGGCTTACTAGGGCAGTTGTAATGACTCTCCGAGTAGCTCTCTTATCCTTTTCCTTGTTACTTTTTCCAACAGACTTGAGAGCATTAAAAATATTTTTGACAATAATAGAATTTTTTTTGGTCTTCTTGTTCACACGAATCTTCAATTTGGCTCGCAAAGGTCTCATCTTTTGCATCTTTAGCAATTGTACAAAAAGTTGGCATTACTCGGTCAATGTCTTATCACTAAAATATTGGTTGCAAAGTCTTCTATCCCACAACCGAACAGTTCGTGTTGACCTCTTGCCTTCAATTTTTTTTATAATGTTCTCATGAAATTCAAGTAACCATTTAGGGGTTCTTGAAGGTCTTGAAATTGGAATATGTCTTTCTTCCATACAAGGTTCTTCATTTCTCATGTAATTTGGTGAAACATAATTTACACTTGCTTCAATATTATGTTCAAAATCTTCATTTCCAACATTTTCACCTTGAACATTTTCAATATCAATTTGAATAATTTCATTCCAAATTTCAATATCATGTTCAACATCTTCAAATCCAACATTTTCACCTTGAACATTTTCATTATCAATTTCAATATTTTCATTCCCAATTTCAATATCATGTTCAACATCTTCAAATCCAACATTTTTACCTTGAACATTGTCATTATCAATTTCAATAATTCCATTCCTAATTTGAATATCATGTTCAACATATTCAATTCCAACATTTTCAACTTCAATATTTTCACCTTGAACATCTTCAATTTCCTCTTCACTTGAAAGACCAGAGGGGTTAGGTTCACCAATATTTAACACACCTTGTCTTCTCTTCCTATGGCTTTCTCTATCTCTTTGTCTATATGCTTCAATTTATTCTTTTGTAAGCTTTCTCTTATGTTTTTGCTTCCGATGACTACTGCTCCCCATTATACCTCATAAAAGATTCTAAAAAATCATTGCTTATGAAAAATTTCAATAGAAGATGCTCCAAAAAGTTGATCTTTGTCTCTTCCTATCTGAAACCGCGTGTGTGTCGCCTACAAACAAAATGTAGGGTCCGTTGGAATGCACAAAACGGCCCACATGGGGCTTTTGTATGGCCCACAAATCTGATATCCTTTATGATCTGATATCCGATTCATTTGAAAAAATATTATGATACTTGTAATGGTATAATTTTAGTTCTACAAATCAAATATCCGATTCAAATCAGATACCCGATTTGAATCAAATATCCAATTTTTGTACACATAGACCTAAGGGTTAATGGTAGATGGGAGAGGGTTTAAGGGTTAATGGTTTAGGTTTTAGGGTATATGGTAGAGGGTTATAAGGGTTTAGGGTTTCATGGTTAAGGGTATAGGGGAGAGAGATAGATGGAGTGAGTGTGTGAGAGAGATAAAGGAAGGGAGGGCTAAGGGGAGAGGGTATAGGGTTTAAGGGTTAAGGGGAGAGAGATAGAGAGATTGAGTGAGAGAGAGACCTAAGAGAGGGAGAAGGGGTATGATGGAGAGAGCTGAGAGAGAGAGAGAGGGAGGGAATGGGAGAGAGATAGAGGGAGGTGGGGTTAAGGG
>VDFB02058242.1:752655940-752683832 GCA_007258455.2 Sequoia sempervirens | reverse complement strand
TGATGTCTTGGCGATAGTAGTATGTCTTGCCAACTGTTGGATGCTTCGATGTAACTTAAGAAGTCTCAGTGTAACCTCTTGGCGAGCAGTAAGTCTTGCCGATAGAAATGTTGAAGTCGATGCAACGGTTGTAAGTGCGGTGGAACCTCTTGCTGATGGAAAACTCTTAGCAATAACAGATGCTAAGTTGTGTGGCATCGGGGAGACATGGTTAGTGTCTCACCGATATGCCAACACAACTTGATTTCCTTTTGACCGTTTGACCATCCTATGTGGAGTCTCGTGGACCAATTAGAGAATTTGAATGGGAACCATTGGAAGATAGTCCGTTGAGGCAGTTCTGTGAGGAAGTTCGACAGACAGGGAATGACATGAATACAGTTTGAAGTTGCAGATGCTCGATGGTTTGGTTGGTTCGAAGAATAGTTGTGTGAACAGTTTGAATTGTATCAGAGTGATTTCTATTCTGTAGAGATTGTAACTTGAAGGTTCATGTACATGATTGATCATTGTGAAAGCTATTGTAATCTGGCATTAGAAAGATAAGTCAGAACTCTGTATGTAATTATTTGTTACTGTAATACAAATTGACTTCTCTTGGTGTGGTGGGTTTTTCTCCCGTAAGGGTTTTCCCACGTATATTTGGTGTCCATATGTGTGTGTCAAATACTATGTTTCTGTTGTCTCTTTCATGTGCATCTTAATCGGACTGTAATTGTAATTTAAAAAGGTATCTCTGCATTCTTCCCTGTGATTTTTGACGTTAGAAGAGTTGTTTCCGCATCTAATTTTCCTTACAGTTTGTAACCTAATCTTCAATGATCTCCAAGTCTTCAAAGCATCTAGATCTACAATCACACAAATAGAGGGAGAAAAACTTATTGATTGTTAGGGAATGGGGGTTTTCCTTGGTCAAACCTCGTTTAGGTAATTAAACCAAATGATGAAATAAGATAATGAATCATGGAAATTAAATATTGCAATTAGAACCTTGCCATGATGATGGATCCTGAATTTTTGTAACAATTGATGAATAATTATTCCCTTGAATGCCTTAGAAATGATCTTGTGAAGTCTTGAAAATCCCTAACCTTTGCTTGCTTGACTTGATAATATGAATGCTTATGTTGCTTGTATGAAATGAGGATTTGAAAGCTTTCTTATATATGAAATACACTTGAACATGACTGTTAATTTGATCCCCAAGGCCAACATAGGATAAATTTGAATTAAAAACCCACTTTTCCCACTCAAAGCCTTAAAAATAGGCCAAATGGGACTCATTCACCCAAAGTCGCGAATGCTTCCCATAGGGGCTATTTTCCATGGTAAAGTGTCGGGGATTGAAGAATTTAAGCTTTTATGTTGATTTTGTCAGGTTTTTGATCAAAATATGCCTTAGGATGGACAATATGGGGTTATAGGGGCCTATTAATGATGATATAAAGGTCATAAATGCAATAGGGCCCAAATTCCAATGTGAAAGCATAAATAAATACACTTTACAACACAAAATTGAGGAAAAATTGACTCTATTTAGCTTAGCAGGGCCCTAAATCCCATGTGAATGTGTAAAAAAAATTAAAACACTAGATTAGGTCCACTTGATTCACAAGCCCCTGTAAATTCAATGTGAAGATATAAATAAATATATTTTACAACATTAAATTAAGGCATAGTTAAGTTAATTTAGTTTTTAAATAGCCCAAGACCTAATGTGGATGTGTAAAACACCTCACAACTCTAGATCATGGTGATATCAAGTCTACTTTATCATTAATTATTCCCAAATCAAGCAAGGAAAAGGCGTAATTTTTTGGTGACTCCATTTAGCCCCCATTTTAGTGAGATGATGAACTTGCTTCAAACTCACACTAAAGTAGACATTCAAGAGGGGTCCAATCATACCAATGCAAATATATTTTTCCTTTGTTCAAATACTAACATGGATGAACCCATATAGGTAGAAGAGGCATTAAGTATGAATGATAGGAAATCCTGGAAGATTGTTGTGGATGAAGAAATGGAAACTTTGAAAAATAATGATACATGGGATCTTATACCATTGCCTGAATGATGAAAACCTGTTTCTTGCAAATGGGTGTTCAAGAAAAATATTGGTTCAAATGGAAGTATTGAGAAATACAAAGCAAGGATGGTTGCAAAAGGTTACTCTCAAGTTGAGGGTGTTGATTATGGTGAGATTTTTTCTCCTGTTGCAAAAATGAAATCCATTAGATTTTTTCTTTCTATTGTTGCTGCTTATGATTTATAGGTTGAACAAATGGATGTGAAAATTGCTTTCCTTCATGGTGACTTGGAGGATGATATTTATATGACATGGCTAGAGAACTATGTGGTGAAAGGTAAAAGTAAATTGGTTTGAAAATTGAAGAAATATTTGTATGGCCTAAAAAAAAGTCCTAGGATGTGGTACTAGATTTATTTGATACATATATGTTGAGTTTTGGATTTGAGCATTCTAAATCAGATCATTGTGTTTATTATAAAATTAATTATGATCATTTCTTGTTTATTTCATTATATGTTGATGATATGTTATTTATTGCTAGAGGGAAAGGTATGATTTCGGAATTGAAATCTCAAATTGCTGCTAAATTTGAAATGAATGATCTTGGTGAAGCTAAACACGTTCTTGGGATGGAAATTAAAAGAGATATAGAGTGAATAGAAAGCTATGGTTTGGTCAAATTAAGTATGTTAATTCAATTTTACAAAGGTTTGACATGCAAGATTGTAGACCATTGTGTGTTTTTGTCTTAGTTGGAACAAAGTTATCTATTTCAGATCATCCACCATCTCCATCAAAGATGGAAGACATGAGAAGAGTGTCGTACCAGAGTGTAGTTGGAAGTTTGATGTATTCTATCATTTGTACTAGACCAAACATTTCCCAAGCAGTGGGAATTCTTTCCAGATATATGTCTAATCCTCATAAATTTCATTGGGATGGAGTTAAAAGAGTCTTTATATATTTGCACGATACCTCAAATTATTCCTTATGTTATCATAGTAATATGACTGGAGATAAAATTCCCCTTGATATTCATGGTTATGTTGATTCAAATTGGACAGGTTATGTTGATAGTAAACGTCCCACCATTTCTTATGTGTTTACATTATTTGGTGGTGCAATTAGTTGGACGAGTAAGCGACAGGTTGTGGTTTCTTTGTCCACTCCTGAAATAGAGTATATGGCAGTTACTCATGCTTGTAAAGAATCCATTTGGCTTAAGAGCCTGTGTTCCGATATTGGAATAAAAAATGTTTTTACACCCTCTTGTTTCTCTTGCAAGGATTTTGATAAGTGGGATATTTGATGATAAAATGTGTCTTAACCTTTCAAATATATAAGGTATTGTTGATAGTCAGTGTGGGCGAGTTGCAGGGGGTACCACCCTATGATGGTTTTGGCAGGCTCAACTTCCCTGGATGGGGATTCGAGGGTAGCATGCCCTGGCACAAGTTTGGGGGTAGCACCCTTGAAAGCCACATTTTATTTATATTTTATTATTGTATATCTAAACCATTTGTCATTAGGTCTTATATCCAACAGTCAATATTTTTTTGGCTTTACTCTCCTTAGAAGGAAACCCTATTTTAGGAGGGCCTTGTATTACAACTATGTATTGCAATGTATTTTGAGAGTCTGATAGCAGTCATGTTGCCTTTAGATCTCTAAGTGGTGATACTCCTATGGGAAGATTTCTCTACAAGTATCTTGTAATCTTTGTGATTTTTGAATAAATATTGGGTGACTTTTGGAGTGTGGGGTTTTTCTCTCGGAAGGGTTTTCCCTATGTAAATCACTGTGTTGTGGTATGCATGATATTTGTGTTTATTTCTATTTAATTTTCTGTAATTGTTAAAAATCAGTAAATTTTTTTTGCATTATTCTCCTATCAAGATTAGTGTGGGAAGTTTTTCCACTACCTTCACTTCCTTACACCTCAATCATAAGGAAAAGAACAAGATCTCCATCAAGATTGACTCACCTAAGGGTTGAAAGTCAACATTTCCCTAGGGGATCTCTTTTTCCTAATGAAATAAGGAAGATAGGTGTATCATACATTCCCCCATTCCATTTTTGGGTCACCTATTTTATTATGTTTCATTTTGGTGAACTAGACATTGCACATCTAAAATTCTAAAATTGGAGTCCTTTCAAACCCTAGATCTAGGATTTGCATTAGTTTGCATCTCATTTAAGGTTGTTAGCATTGCATTAGTTTGCATTTTGCATTCTTTACAATCTAATAAAATTAAAAAATTTACATGTGAATATTACATTAATTTTGCATAGTACTTGCATATTACTGTATGTTCAATAATTCACATTCACAAATTGAGTCAAAATTACATTTCAAAAAGTGTAATATTGTTCATCATTTTTCATTCTTGCATTTAGGCATCAAAATATGGAAAATTCTGCCATTGAAACCACATTTTACCACTAGAAATAGGAAACCCTATTTGTAAACTTTAGACTCATTCACCCTAGGGAGAATTTTTCCTTATATAGATAGCCTGCTAGATTTTTGTGTGAATTTTTAATGTTTGTTTCTACATTCTATTTTTGTTGTTACGTCTGCATTTAAAAAATCTAGAATAGATTTATTAAATGAATGTTGAAAAAAAGTAGTTCTTTTAGGGAACATTTGGGAAAAACTGAAAAAAAATATTTTTTATTTCAGTATTAGATTATTGCAGATTTTTTTTTATTTCATCATAGAATAGTATTAAATATATTAGTTTTCATTTTACAAACATTAGAAACCATAAACTATCTCAAAAAATTTAACAAGAAACTACACATTAAATGGTCAACCTTGGAGAAAGAATAGTTATTTGACAATTTCAAGTCTCTTTCTACAAGTTAATATATCCCTCAAGCCATTTAGTAGTAATGAATTTGATATGTTATATGAAGCCCTTGAGGATTTCATCTCACAAGGATCATCCACTATGGCTTGTTATGAAAAACCAAAACAAAGAGAAGTTAATGCAATCACACCTCAACTTACAATTTACCCACCCTCACATCAACGAACACAAGTTCAAACCAAACCTATGCTTATCATATGACCACCTAAGACAAACCATTACCTCAAGGAACCATTTTGAATTATGCCAGGCAACTTACTAGTAACAATGTTTTGCAACAACCAATTTGTAACACCATTGCTCATACATATAACAAAAGGAACAATAGGAAACCAAAAACAATACCTACTTCATTACCATTTCCTCAACCAATTTTTCCTAATTCTCCTCAATTTCCTTTGCAAAATGGAAAGGAGTGTGATCTTATCGAACAACTTAAAAATACTCCTGCTAAGATTTCTCTATAGGACCTTATTCAACCTTCACCTAATTTCCATTGCATGCTTCAAAATTCTTTATAACAAGTAGTTATACCTCCTAGTGCACAACCAAATGATGTAGAAACATCAATTCAAGGTATGAATTCAATTAAAATTTACTATATGTTTCACCAAGATGAGTTACCTCCAATGGAATTACAAAAAACAAAATGAATCCTTCATGGTAATGGCTATCATTAACAAATGTAAAATAAAAAGGAATCTCATTGATAATGGTTTGACTCTTAATGTGTGTAGTGTGAACCTCTTAGATAAGATTGGAGTGGACAAGGCTATGATTTAACTTTACTCTTTAGCTATTCATGTATTTGACAATGTGGGAAAATAACCTTTGGGTGCGATAACATTACCTATTAGATTTGGAAAGGTCACATTGCAAACTCCTATCCATACACGATGCTTCAAGATCTCTCATATAATCTTCTTTTGGGTAGACCATGTATCCATGAAATGAATGGGGTACCTTCCACTCTTTGTTGTTTAGTGAATTATGTCTACAATTGATCTATAATTAGAGTTTACAAAATTATCTTGTAAATTGATTCGAATTACAGTTTTTCCTGATCCAACAAAATTGAGTGGTTATGAATCTTAACAGTTGAAATTACGGAAACTAGTATTCACTTTTTCTTTATCCAAATCAATGAAACATAAACTAATCACTTAAATTTCATAATTAGGAACTCAAGAAACAAATACTGAAGAGAATTATGAGACAGAAAAGAAGAAGAGAAATCACAAGCTTGATAACGAAGTTCATCCTTCAAAGGACTACGTCTCTAGGTCTGCTTCTCAATGTTGGACCGCTTTATTAATGATGCCAAGCTTTAACATGATTTTTTACATCATCCAAGCTCTATTCCAACAATAAAATCTCTTTACAGTCTTCTCTTGTACCTAAAAACATCCTTGTACTCTCCTTCTTGGGTTAGGCTTCAATTGCCTCTTAACCCAATTACACAGAAAAGTATTACAAAAACATAATGTCTTTGTGCTTAAAAAAATCCTCCAAATTATCTTCAAGAGAATTCCTCCATAAAATAACCTCTTAAGAAAAAATTGCCTCCTCCAAAACTTGTGTCACAAGAGTAAAATTACCCCCTTTTATACACAAATTTTGCATAATATGGTTTATAACCATAGGATTTTTCCAATCTCCCATTTTCAACAATATATCTTCCAAATCTCCTTTATAAGGTTTTAAAAATCTAATTTAAGCCCTTATCTTCTAAAACTATTTAAAATATTTTAAAAGCCTTTTCAAATTCTTATGTTATCGACATTAAAATATTTAATGAGTTAAATTGGGGGGGGGGGGGCTTGATTTAAATTGAGCCCTCATTTAACTCTTTACCACCACTAAGTAACAACAATAAATGCTTTAGTGAATGAATATATGACAATAAGTGCATGGTTAAGCGATAGAGAGTGTTGGATATTAATTTTGGGTTCAATGGTTCAAACCACCAGCCCCTCTTTTATCTTCGATTGGCTTCTAATGTCTTTAAATACAATCCATCCTTATCCATAGCCTTGAATGGTGGGTGGTCTAGTGGTGTAGAGGAATTATAGTGGAGGGGAGGTCAAGGTTTCGACTCCCCTCCACAACATTTTAAGCAACCTTAACCACCACGTAGGAGAGATGATGATTCACTCTAGCAATTACACGTGTCAAAGAATTATTGGTCTAGGCCAACTGTACATGCCTCGTCACCTTTCCAAATATTCTAGCACATCATCAATACAAATTCCATGTGTCAAGCCCAGGTGATGCCACGTCAGAATGATGATTTCATCATTTGACCTGGTCAACCCATTCTTTTGGCAACTTTGACCAGCCATAACTTTCTCATATGGACTTTGTTTTGCATGATTCAAGTAGTTTTCAAATCATCTCAATGAGCACTGCATGTTGACGTTGAGTTTGACCAACTTGGAAATAATCATTTTTTTACCTTTGACTTTCCTTTGGTACCCTATTTGACTCAACATTTCATTGAGCATAACTCACACATCCAATCTCCTTTTGACACAGTCCAAGTTGTACCAAGATCATGTTAGCGAGCTCTTTCCAATGATGTTAATTTGTCGAATTCTGAGACTACAAAATTTTGATGTTTTCTAGATCCTCCTAGATCATTCCTCCCAATTGAGAAGCTTTTGGACCACCAAAATTATGATTTTATACAAAATTTAAGTGAGTGCATTGTTACCTCACTTTCCAAGTATCATTTGTCCACCCTGCTAGAATTCTGAACATCTGACTCATCACAAACAAGATGAAAAATGAGATAGCATTGTTGACACAATCAGCTGTATATTCACCAATATTCATTGTCTTATCCACCATCCACATAGAGCTAACTAGAATAATGGAAAACAACAAGACTCAATAAAATGATGCAGAAGAAAAATATCAACATTCTGGATCTCTTGAATAGGAACATCATTAGAAAATGAAACATTCAAACCCTCTTTTACCACCTTTGGCTAAAGGCCTGAATCTACTTGCAATTAATCCTCACATTGTGCTATCTGTGACACCTTATCATGATTAGAATCACCATGCTTAGTATCACTAGCTGTTACAGACATAAGGGTTAATGTATTGCTTGAATTCACAATCATCTTCATATGCCCTATGTTTACAATAGATCTATCATTTTGCATGAGATGAGCATTCACCATGTATTCAATTCCATCCTTAAACAAATAATACATGTTATGTTCCCTGTAGAAAATGGCCTTTTCATACAAATAAGGAAGTTTCCCAAAACCATCCCACAAATGTCAAGAAGAATTACATATAACTCTACCTCATCTACAAACTTGGATGTGACTGAAAATCAGAGTTTACATTGCCTTGATACTTGTAACCAGGAATTAACATTCACCCAACCCAATAGATATGGCTTAGGATGAGGTGTTGTCTTTAATCCCAATTTCCTAACAACTTGTTTAGAGATTAAATTTACTTGTGATCCACTATCTATGAGTGTATCAATTTTACTCTATTTTTTAATAGTCCTTATTTGAAACAACTCATTCCTTTTCCTTTCAACAGGGACTTCATTACACTCCATAGAAGAAGCATGGGAACTAGTACTAGAAACAAGAACATTACCTTTAATACCCACAATTTCTATCTTCGATTCATCACCAGATTCTGAACCAAGGTCCTACATGATAGTTGCAGTCTTTTGCTTACCCTTTTGATCCTTGAACCACTTTGGCTTCTGATTAGGATGTAATTTCCAACACTTTGCATCTTCATGCCCTTCCTTTTTGTAGTATGAGCAATAAGGCTTCTCCTCTTCTTTCTTTGTTGTAGTTGTTCGCTATGATTTCTCTTTCCCTTTCTTTGGATTCCATCAACAGATTATCATGGCTATTCCTTGATCTTGTTTCCAAATGGATGATTTACACACTAACTTCATCAATTTTAGTTGGATTAAACATAAGTATGGTATGTTTCAAACTATCATGTAATCCACCTATGTACTTTAACAAAGTTTCTTGTGTGTACAATGGAATGCCTAAAATTAAAGCTCTTTTCCTAAAATCCTATGTATATTCTTGAACACTTTCTCCATTCTCTTTCCTTAATGATTTCCAATTCATCATTGCTTTTTGCATGTGACCTAATAGATAAAATTGTTTTTTAAGTGCAGCTATAAACTCAAATCAAGAAGAAATGATTTTACCTACCGGTTGATATCTTCACGAGTCTTACTCTCCCACCAGATTAGCATTGTGCCTCCCAGACGAAGAGTGGCTAACTAGATCTTTGAAGCATCATCAGTGAACTTTTTTACCCTAAAATAAACTTCAACTTGTGGGATCCAATTGTCAAGTTTCTCTGCATCCAATTATCCATTATAGATTGGAAAATCAAATTTAACATCTATTTTTAACAAAGGTGTATTAGTTTGCACAGGTTTTTTCCTTTTAGAAGAGTTAGATGGAGAAGAAGAAGAGGATGAAGAAGATGAAGGGGACTGGGATGGAGGTTCAGGAGGGTCACCACCACCTCCTAATCCTTTACCTTTATCTTCTTTCAACAAGGATTCAACTTCCTCCTTCTTTCTCACCTTTCCTTCCTTTCTCTTCATTCGTTCTTGCCTCTCCCAGAAAAGAACTTCCACCATAGCCTTCATTTAGAGAAATGCTTTCTGGAAAGCTTTCTCATCAAGCTCTATAGGACGTTGTTTAGTAGCCATCTTTGATCATGGAAATATCCTTCATTTTTTTATCTCTGGATTGAATTCTTCCATTGCACCTTCTCCTTGTTTCAGTTTCAACCTGGTTAACATTCACTTCTACAATTTCCTACAAATGCGATGTGATACCAATTTTATCTCTAGTTAGAGTTTACAAAATTATCTTGTAAATTGATTCAAATTACATTTTTTCTCAATCCAATAGAATTGTGTGGTTATGAATCTTCACTATTTAAATTACAGAAACTAGCATTCACTTGTTCTTTACCCAAATCAATGAAACATAAACTAATCACTTAAATTTTGTAATTATAAACTCAAGAAACAAATACTAAAGAGAATTATGAGACATAAAATAAGAAGAGAGATCACGAGCTTCATAACGGAGTTCATCCTTCAAAGGACTACGTCTCTGGGTCTGCTTCTCAATGTTGGACCATTTTATTAATGATGCCAAGCTTTAACATGATTTTTTACATCATCCAAGCTCTAGTCCTGCAATAAAATATCTTTACAGTCTTTTGTTGCACCTAAAAACACCCTTGTACTCTCCTTCTTGGGTTAGGCTTCAACTGCCTCTTAACCTAATTACATAGAAAAGTATTACAAAAACAAAATGTCTTTGTGCTTACAAAAATCCTCCAAATTCTCTTCAAGAAAATTCCTCCATAAAATCACCTCTTAAGAAAAAATTGCCTCCTCCAACACTTGTGTTACAAGAGTAAAATTACCCCCTTTTATACACAAATTTTGCATAATATGGTTTATAACCATAGGATTTTTCCAATCTCCCATAATTTACAACAATATATATCCAAAATATCCTATATAAGGTTTTAAAAATCTAATTTAAAACCTTATTTTCTAAAAATATTTAAAATCTTTTAAAATCCTTTTTAAATTATTATGTTATCGACTTTAAAATATTTAATGAGTTAAATTAGGGGGGGGGCTCGATTTAAACTGAGCCCTCATTTCACTCTTTACCACCACTGAGTAACAATAATAAACACTTTAGTGAATTCATATCCTATAATAAGTGCATGGATTAGTGGTAGAGAGTGTTGGATATTAATTTTGGGGTCGATGGTTCAAACCACCAGCCCTTCCTTTATCTTCCATCAGCTTCTAATGTCTTCAAATAGAATCCATCCTTATCCATAGCCCTGAATGGCGGGTGGTCTAGTGGTGTAGAGGAATTATAGTGGAGGGGAGGTCAAGGTTTCAACTTTCCTCCATAACACTTTAAGTAACCTTAACCACCACATAGGATCTAAAGAACATGCCATGTAAGAGAGATGATGATTCGCTCTAGCAATGACAAGTATCAAAGAATTATTGGTCTAGGCCAACTGTACATGCCACGTCACCCTACCAAATATGCCACCACATAATCAATATGAATGCCAAGTGTCAAGCCTAGGTGATGCCATGTCAGCATGATGATGTCATCATTTGACCTAGTCAACCCATTCTTTTGGCAACTTTGACCAGCCATAACTTACACATACAGACTCTGTTTTGCACAATTCAAGCAACGTCAGAATTGTTTGAATGAGCACTTCATGTTGACGCTGAGTTTGACAAAATTGGAAATGATGACTTTTTGACCTTTGATTGGCCTCTAGTACCCGATTTGACTCAACATTTGACCGAGCATAACTTGCACGCATGATCTCCTTTTGACATAGTTCAAGTTGTGCCTGGATCATGTCAGCGAGCTCTTTCCAATGACATTGATTTCACTGTATTATAAGACTGTAAATTTTTGAGGTTTTCTAGATCCTCTTAGATCAACAATGACAAGGTCTATACAATCAAGGCTAGCCCTCACTAAGAATTTTTTTTGTGCACTGAGAAAGACATTGAAAGTACTTTGAAAATATTGATACCAACTTCAAAAGTAGAACCCATGGAAGAGGAAGAAAAATAAAAGCATATGGGGTTCATTGGATTTCACACCTACATTCATGGGAGAATATAAAATCATAAAAAAAGAACCTAAAAGGGGAATAGCAACAATATTAACATCAAAAAAACATTTGGAGGAACCTTTGAAAGCATCTACTTCAACCACTTTAGAAGAGGACACAAGTTACACAACGAGTTTTGATGAAGTTGATTATGAACAACCACCAAATCCAAAAGAAATGGAAAAGCTTTATGAAAGAGGCTATGAGCTCTTGAAACAACTTGGTTATAGTGGAAAATGATGTGGTGTGAAAGAACAGCTCATCTATGACCCTATAGAACCTAACATACAAGAAACAAAAATATTTCTTGGATATTGCCCTTCTAAGATAACAAAAGAAGAAAAAAGTCTTGCACTTAATGTAAACAACATTATGTACGAATCTTCTAAGAAAAATCTCACTCTAAAGCATCCTAAATTAATTGAAATAACAAGTGATGGATCATTAGAATATTTTGAATATGATGACTCGTTGGCAGAAATGTTAGGAGTTTATGATAAGTCACCAACTCCCCTTCACAAACAAGGATTAACTTGTGTTGTAGTTAGTACAGAATATGTTGATGAAGAAAATAAAACAAGCAATGTTGAACAAGACAAATAAGAACATATTCCTAAAATTCCAAGTCAAAGTGCACAACCTATGGGAGATAATTTTAACATATTGATGGAAAAATCTAATTAAGAGAGAGTGATTCAAATAGGAAAGTTTCTAGATGAGGATTGTTAGTGTGAATGGAGATATTTCTTAACTAGACATTAGTGAGGACCTATTCACATCATTAATAAGTTTACTTAGAAGCTAGTTTCCTATGTGGCATTCTAGAAAATAGTATTTAATGGGGTCATATCTCATTAATTAGCATGTTGTTATCTAGGAATTTAATATTTGTCTCATGCATTTATACTATGGTTTAGGTATTGAATGTTTGTAACTAAGGTGGTTATCCTGTTGTAGGTATGAACAAGTTTTTGTGGTGTTGTCATTAATGTTGTCATTGATGTCAACACAGTTGAATAGTATGTTGTAGATTGTACATGTATAGCTGATATGCTACTGAGATGTTGTGAGTACATGGAACTATCTTTATAGTGTAGAAGATGTGTTGGTTTGATAAGTTTCCAAGTGCTTTTGAGAAAATTAATAGAGAAGAGAAGTCAGAGTGATGGTAATGTTCAGAATGTGCTCCGATATGTGCTCCACATTTCTCCTATGTGGATCCTATGCTTGTGTAGATCTGAAGGTTTGATGATGGTGATATTGTATTGATACCTCCTGAGTTTTAGCTTCTTTTTTTATGGTTCATGAAAGTTACGTTCACCAGTATGTGAACTATTTTGGCAGAGTTGGCCTTCTGTGGACTAGGAGAAATATTGTTGCTCTACAGTCCTCCTATGTTTCATTTAAGATCTTGAAGATCTAGAATATTTCTTGTGAAGGTATTTTTTGTGCTCTAGAAAAGAGGTTTGGAGATTGGTGATCCAGAAGTCGTGTTTTAGTATTTCAGTGTGAATTTAAACAGTCCAGTTGGACTGGTGAAAGATGTTTAGTGACTGAAGTTTATTGTTTTGTTGTAGATGTATTTGGAATATTTTGAGATGTATTCCCGTGCATAAGGAAGCATGTTGTGGCATCCGTGTGTCATCTTCTTGTTGGGAAGTGTGTACATCAATGATCATTTGTGTGTTCATTAGGTTTGGCCAACCTAGTGTTTACACTTCATTTGAAGAATAAAATTAATTTAAGGAAGCATGTGACTTTTTCAAGATATTATTTTTTTGATCTTAAAAAAAGTGTTTTTATTGGTCCATTCTTATTCCTTTCCACCACCGGAATTTTGAGTTGCTGAACTATTTTGAATTTATGAAATGAGGTATTTGTGGCTAACCTTGGAGAAAGTTTCTAAGGTTGAGGATGGTATAAAAGTAAGTTGAGTTACAGTGAAGAATTGTATGATAGTGTGATACAAAGTGATGAAAGTGAGCCAAAGATAATAAGAGTAGAAGAGTGTGTGAGTGAGTTGTGATAGTAGTTCTTCATTGTGTTGAAGGTAGTGAGATAAAGGTTTCTGCAATCCTACGAATGTGTTAATTGTTGTGGTGGATCTTTTTGTTCTCTTTTGTATCTATAGGAAGTGAACCTCCCTGTTGGACAGTGAGTCCCTTTCTATGGATAGTGAGTCCCTTTTGTAGGTAGTGAGCCTTTTTTCTTGGATGATGAGTCCTCTTCTGGGTAGTGAGCCCTTGGCAATGAACCTCTGTTATATAATCTTTATATTGTGAGTTAACCCTCACCGTGGTTTTTCCCTCATTGGGTTTTCCACATAAAAATATGGTTTTCATTGTGTTGATTTACTTTCTATTATTTGTGTTTCATGCTCTAACTTAATAACAAAATAGTGTGGTTGTGAAATTAATAAGTATTAAAGTTTAAGTTTGAATCTTGTGACAAATAATTCACCCCCCCTCTTAGTTGTCCTACGCCTATTTAAAAATTGGTATCAGAGCTTTGGTTCCTTGGTATAGAGCTTAGCCGCTTAAGGAAGATCCGATGGTGCACAAGTTGGTGATCCCTATGTTCGATGGAATTGACTAAAATGATTAGAAGGGACAAATTAAATGATATATATTATCTCTCTTGGTTTTAAGACCTTGAAGGCTATTGATACAAAGTATACATACCTATCTGGTGGTATTACTACTGTAGATGAGATATCTACTTATGAAGAAAATGAGAAGGCGAAGTATGCTATTTGTAGTAGATTATCTAAGAATGAGAGTGCTAAAGTTCTTTCTTTGGGTACTGCATATATATGAGGCCTAGAAAAAGCTGGAAGACATGTATGAAGGAAATGAAAGAGTGAAATTGACAAAGAAGCTAGCAACAAAGAACAAATTTGTGAATCTGAAGATGGAAGAAGGTGAAGAGTTTACAAGTTTCTTTCATAGGGTTGAACTGACTGCGAATGAAGTTAGAAATCAAGGAGGAAAACTATCAAATGAAGAAATAATTGAGAAGATCTTGATCACCCTACCAAATTGCTACAGTGATAAGATCTCGGTGATTGAAGAAGTGTACGATCTAAGAAGTATACTTTGGAACAACTGGTCGGCACCTTGCAAGCATTTCAGTTGAGGAAGTTCCAAAAAGAAGACAAGATAGAAGAAAATACACAATTTACATTTAAGGCATTGAAGATTGAAGAGGAACCAAATAGTGATAGTGCTGATGAGTTGGAAGCAAAATTCACTAGGAAGTTGAAGAAAGGCACTAGAAAGTATAAAGGTATGTCGCCCTTTAAATGTTTTAGTTGTGGTAATATTGGTCATTATGCTTCAAGATGTCCGAATAGGGTTGTGCATAAGAAGAACAAGGATTATAAGGATAAGGATAGGAAGGATAAGAAATATAAGAAGTTGTACTATGTTAAAGAAGAAGCAGTAATTTATGATGATGAATCTCAAAATGAGATTGATGATAGTGAATTCTTATTCTTAGCTTTGTAAAGTAAATTTATATCCACTAACCTTGGAAGATGTGTAAGTAATAAGGCTCTGAATAATAAGAGGAATAAGATGGAAGGTACTTTGGTTATCACTTTTCATGAAAGACATGATGAAGACTACTGGCTAATTGATAGTGGATGTTATAATCACATGATCAGAGATAAGAGAAAGTTCACTAAACTTGAGAAATATGATGGTGGTTTAGTTATGTTTGGTGATGATTTAGGAGGTAAGATCTATGGGAAAGGTTTAATTATTTTTGATGGATTGCATAGTACTGATGATGTATACTATGTGAAAGGTTTGAGGAATAACCTTCTGAGTCTTGGTTAGATATGTAGCAATGGTTTTAAACTTGTGTTTTAGAAAAATACCTGTGAAATCAGAAAAAGGCTCCAGAAATGGTGATATGATTGTTGCTGGAAGAAGAACTCGTGGAAACATCTACCAGCTGAAGGGAGTTGATGGTCATTGTTTTGTATCTCAAATCAGTTAAAGTTGGTTATGGCACCAGAGAATGGGACATGTAAATTTTGATAACTTTGTCAAGATTAGTGCAAAGGAGATTGTTTGAGGGATGCCTAGAATCACAAGATTTGGTAATGCTATTTGTAGAAGTTTTCAATTGGGAAAACAAACAAGATGCAACTTTAAGGGAAAAGAGCACTCTACTATTAGAATGTTGGAGTTAATACATAATGATCTTTATGGTCCAACTAGAACTGGAAGCCTAAATGGTGATAGGTATTTCATGCTACTCATTGATGATTATACTTGAATGAAATGGGTTGATTTTCTCAGAGAAAAGACTCAGGATATGGATAGGTTTAAGGTAGTCAAAGCAAGAGTGGAAAATGAAGTAAATTTGAAAATAAAGTGTTTGAGATCTAATAGAGGTGGATAATTCACTTCTAGTGAATTGAATGCCTTTTGTGAACAACATGGCATAAGAAGATAGTTTTCTTCCCCAAGAACCCCTTAGCAGAATGGAGTACTTGAAAGGAAAAATCAAATAGTACAGGAAGCTGCTAGAACTATGATAAAAGAATCAAATGTATCGGATGTGTACTAGAGAGAGGTGATACATACTATTGTCTATATTCTTAATAGGGTTTAGATCAGATACAATAGCACAAAGAATCCTTTTGAGTTATGGATTGGTAAGACTCCTACTATGAAGTATTTCAAGGTATTTTGAAGTAGACGCTATATTAAAAGAGATGATGAAAATCATGGAAAGTTTGATGCTAGATGTGATGGAGGAATTTTTCTTGGATACTCTACTACTAGCAAAGCATACAAATGCTTTAACGAAAGATTGAGAAAGATTATTGAAATTGCTAATGTGAGAGTTGATGAAGACATACACAAACCTATTGAGATAAGTGAAGTTGAACTTGATGATCCTATTTGTGGAAATGTACTTGAAGAAAATAAGGAGAAGGAAGAAGAAGAAGAAGAAAATGAGCCAGAACCTACTATTAGTACTCCTAAGTATGTACAAAAGAATCATCCAAAAGATTATATAATTGGAGAAAAAAGTGAAGGTGTCAAGACAAGAAGTAGAGTTTTAGCAAAGGTAAATTTTTGTCTATTATGTAAAATTGAACCCAAATCTATAAGTGAAGCATGTGAAGATGAGAGTTGGATGAGAGCTATGAAAGAAGAATTGCAGCAGAGAGAAAATAATTAGACGTGGGAACTAGTCCCTAAAACTATGAATAAAAATGTGATTGGCTCGAAATGGGTGTTCTAGAATAAGTTGAATGAAAGTGGAGAAGTTGGAAGACATAAGGCAAGACTGGTATGCAAAGGATATTCATAAGTTGAAGGTATAGATTTTGAAGAAATATTTTCCCCTGTGGTGAGAATGGAAGCGATTAGGATGTTTTTGGCATTGTCTACCCACAAGGACTTTAAAGTGTATTAGATGGATGTTAAGTTAGCATTTCTAAATGGTGAACTGGAGGAAGAAGTGTATATGGAGCAACTTGAAGGGTTTCAACTATCAGACAAACCGAACATGGTTTGGAAGTTGAAGAAGGCATTGTATGGATTGAAGCAAGCTCCTAGAGCTTGGTATGGAAGATTGGACATATACCTGACAAAGCAAGGATTCAACAAAGGTTCTGCTAACAACAATCTTTACTTCAAAGTGCAAGGTAACAAAATGTTGATAGTGGTTGTATATGTTGATGATATAATTTTTGGTGGAAATGAAGGCATGTGTAAAAGGTTTGCTAAAGATATGCAAAACAAATTTGAGATGTCTATGATTGGTGAATTGAATTTCTTCCTTGGTCTACAAGTAAATCAAATTGATAAATGGATATTCATTTCATAATCTAAGTATGTAAAATAACTATTGAAGAAGTTTGGGATGGATGATTCCAAACCAGTTTGTGATCCTATGGTAATCGGATGAAAACTGAGAAAAGATGATGAATATACTAAGACTGATCAGAGCAAATACAAATCTATGATTGGTGGACTATTGTATCTTACTGATACTAGACTAAATATTATGCACATGGAGTATGTTTAGTTGCTAGATTCCAAGCAGATCCTAAAGAAGCACATGTTACAACTATAAAGAAGCTATTTAGATATCTTAAAGGTACACTGGATTATGGATTATGGTAACCTAAGAGTGATGATTTTACCTTGAGTGCTTATATAGATGTTGATTAGGCTGCATGTTTAGATGACCAAAAGAGTACCAGTGGTGGTGCTTTCTTTCTTGGTGAAAGATTAGTTTCATGGTTGAGTAAAAAGAAAGACTCGATTTCTTTAACCACTGTAAAGGAAAAATATATTGTTGCAACATCCTACTACACATAGGTTTTGTGGATGAAGCAAACACTAAAAGAAATTGACCTGTGGTATGTGATGAGCCTATTTCTATTTTTTGTGACAACACAAGTGCAATAAACATTTCAAAGAACTCGATTATGCATTCAAGAGAAAAACACATATCTATCAAGTATCATTTTCTGAGAGAAAAAGTACTGGAGAATGAAGTCAAATTGGAGTATGTGAACACAAAGGAAATAATTGCAGACATATTTACTAAGGCTCTTTCGAAGGATACTTTTGATCATCTTAGGGAGAGGTTAGGGGTCATTGTCTCTCCTAAATAGGTGCACATGAAGGTTAATCAGTCTAGTGAATTCACATATTCTTGATTTATCTGGACTGATAAATGGTCTAATCCACAGGGGGAGTACAAAAGGTTTTCATTGTTGCAGTATGAGTGTACTCCTAAGGGGGAGTAATTAGTGTTGTTGATCTTTGCCATTGATGTTAAAGGGGGAGAGAAAGTCATGTGAAAAATAGTTGTAGAAGAAGAGAAGATGTTCTCCCAGGATATTGTGTAATTTTTTTTTGTCTTTGATGGTTTTTCACATCATGTGTTTCCATCAATAACAAAGGAGGAGATTGTTGCAGGTATGAGCAATTTTTAGTGGTGTTGTCATTAATGTTGTCATTGATGCTGCATATGAAAGGCCCAAAACCCCCCATTTTCATATTAAATACTTCATATTCTAAGGTTAATTTATTTTTTGGTGATTTTAAAAAGAAAATTGGGAAACTATCTTAAATTTGACAGCTAAATGACTGTCACAAATGCCCTATCATGTCTTAATTAGGTAATTTTCTTAAAATCGCCATAACTTTTGACTCGGGTATCATATTTTTGCAAACAAGATGTCATTGGAAAGATAATTCTAAGAACTTTCCATTGATGTAGGAATTATTATCATATTTTACATTTGTAATATTCCATCATAGCTTGAATTTAGTGTTTCCTTTTGTACTCCAAAGCTCATATATTTTCACCAGTTTGTTAGGTTTTGGAAATTTCAGTGGCATTGTGAAGCTGATTTAGAGCTCTATCATTCTGTCCATCTAATTTTCTCAGATTAAGTTCTAGGTACATTCTATTGAGTTTTTTCAATTTGTGGCATTTTCTTGATAACTTGGACATACTGCAATTTGGAGGAGGTATATTTGCATTGGGAGGCTTCATTTTTAATTGTGCATCATATTTGGGAGTTTCTATTTTATATTGAGGGTCAATGTCTTTGTAATCTTGGAGACCAATCATAGTTTGTTATGGGTTTTCATTTCATCCTTCATTTCTTATGTTGGGAAGGGGAAACTATAAACAAAGGAGAGATTGCATCATGAACCGTCTCCAAGCACTTCAATTGTTTCCATATTTGTATGGTTTTTCCCCCCTCTAGATAAAGGTATCAAAATATTTTCTTCGAGTTGCAAAAGGTATGATGTCTTAGAGGTTATTCCAATGCATGTTGATGATGATGTTTTGAAAGTTATTGATCATTTTGATTGTCCTCATATTCTTTAGACTAATATTTTGGAGATAGTCAAAGATCTTGATGCTCCACCATTCCTTGATTATCATTCAGAATGCCATGAGCCTCTTGATTCTTTATAAATTATACCCTATGATGATAATGCTATGTAGGAGCTTAAAAATTTGGAATTCTTTGAATCTTCAAATGAGGGTGTCAAGGGTTCTTCAAATACTTCTCCATTAGAGACAGTTGATGTACCTTCAACTTCAGTGATTCATTGTGCAGAGCCACTGATTGAGGCTTCCATCATTCCTATTCAATAGGACATATTCAATTTTTTAGACTTGGGATCGCAAGATGGCTTTGTTTCAGGTATTGCAGACTTGGATACTTCTATAGGTTTGGAGGACATTCTGGAGGGGATATCTCTCCTCTATGTAGATTCTACTTTAGAGGGTATTCTTGAGTCTCCACATTCCATTATTTCGACGTTGATTGGGGATCCCGATCTTGGTGAGACAACCATGGAGACACTTGATTCCTTCTTAGATATTTCATATATGAGGCTTCTTCCCTCTCGTTTCATTATGGAGTTGGATTTTCTTCAACATCTACCATTGGATTTGCTTCTTCCTATGGGAAACATGTATTTTTTCATCACTAGAAATTATTTTGGCTTCAAACTTCTCTCAGTGGTTTTGAGATGCTTCATTTAGGGGGGGGGGGTGATCTAGTCTCCATCTATTCATTCAATGGAGGGATCATTGTATTTCATTCTTTAGATCTTGTTCAACATTAGTTTTCACCTAGTCCTAGTTTTTCACCTTCTTCATTGATTGGGAATGTACCTGATTCGATTGTGGAATCTTCATCTTCCTTGGGTAAGGAGACACATGAGTAGTTTTCAAAGACATCATCATCATTCATTCTTCCTTCCTTAAATTCCTATTGAAAATGGGAAGCATCACTACATTTGTACTTTTTTTTTTTTCTTCCAAAAGCCATACAAGTTGTTTTTCAACATTAGATCATGTTTTTTTCTTTTGGAACTTACTATTTTTGTAGGTGATTACATATTGTGGGGGGGCTACATAGTCTCTCTATTTCACTCTTATGGGGGTCTATTGATTATATAGTACTCTTGTGATGGATGTAGCTCTTTGGGTATTGATGTTGAGACCTCCATACATCACTTCCATTACTTGTACATGATTAGCATCAGATTTTTGTCCCATGAGGTTTTCTCCTTTTCTCCGTTTGTAAGAGATTGCATCTTCATTTGTACATAGGTACCTAACATGGCCTAGTAGCTAGGGCCCATCATATTGCATCAATTGCATCATAACTATACTCCCAAGTTGCACTTATGGGGGGTGTTAGTGTGAATGAGGATATTTCCTAACTAGATATTAGTGATAAAATATTCACATCATTAATAAGTTTACTTAGGAGTTAGTTTCCTAGCTGTCATATCTCATTAATTACCATGTAGTTATCTAGGCATTTAAAATTTCTCTCATGCATTTACAATTATGCATTGGGCATTTAATTTTTGTAACTAAGGTGGTTATCCAACCCACCCTCACCTTGCCTATATAATCAAGGCTCTTGTACATTTGTAAATCATCTCATGAGTTCTATGTCAATACATTAAAGATCATCATTTGATCAAGTTGTCTTCTTGCTCATGTTGTAACACTTCTTTATTCATGTGGATGGTATTCTTCTTGGTTGATCCTTTGAAGTGTGTACAAATTCATCTTGGTTATTGTTCATATTTACAACTTTATTTTTGAACTTATTAGGATATGTTGGGTATTGATGCTAAGATAGCTATGCACAACATTGTCCTAGTGAAAGATGCTAATTTAGTAAGACAAAAGATATATAAGATGAATCCTAAGATAGCTTTATTTGTTAATGTTGAAATTGAAAAACTCCTAGAAGTTTTTTATTCATCCTATTGATTATTCCCCATGGATCTCAAATATTGTTTCCCTAGGGGATCTCTTTTTCCTAATGAAATAAGGAAGATAGGTGTATCATACATTCCCCCATTCCATTTTTGGTCACCTATTTTATTATGTTTCACATAACATAACTTGCTAGCCTATGTAGATTATGGGATCTTTATTTTATCATATCCATAATTACATATCCTATGGATCCATGCACCCTATGATCCACATAGTGTAACAAAAATTTCTATCATTTTTTCTTTATGAGATATTTATTTTTCCATATTCATAGTCACCTAGCATAATGGAACTTGCTAGTCTATGATCTATGTAACTTATGATCCACCTAGAATAACACAACTTGCTAGCCTATATGCTTTATGAGATCTTCATTTTATCATATCCATATTGACCTAACATAATGCAACTTGCTAGATATTTGATCCATATACCCTATAACTCACCTATCATAACACAAATTACTAGCTTTTGTGTTGTATGGGATCATTAATTTATCATATCCATAGACACCTAACATAATAAAAAAGGCTATCCTATGTGCTTTATTAGATATTTATTTTATCATATATAAATAGCTACCAAGCATAACACAAATTAATCATATGTGTGCTTTATGGGACCTTTATTTTTTCATATCCATACTGACCTAGCATAACACAACCCTTAGCCTATGTTCTTTCTGGGATCTTTATTTTATTTGAACTGTAATATTTGGGGGATAGGCACTCTCTTACACTTCTAGGGTTTTTCACCTAAAAGGAGAAAGGTATCCAAAAAATCTAGGTGGTTCACTCAAGACTAATGCAAATATGATTGAAATTTATCAAAGGAGAATGATCTTAATGTTGAAAACTAATAAAAGATATTGACTAATGAATGGAAACTAAAGAGATGTAAAGTGTTTGAAAACATGGTGTAGTATGCAAACATATACTAAATGACCTAGAAATGACCATGAAACAAAATAGAAAACTATAGAACTAAAGAGGTGCACCTAGAATTTTTTTGCAGATTAGAATGGAGATTGGCAATGCTACTAATTCTAAAATTTTCACCTACTAGGACACTTACGCCATTCTGGGCGACTTAGTCCCAGATCTGGAAAACTATTCCAAAGCCCATTTCAGCCAAATGGGTATCCATATCTACATAAAAATCTAAAAAACATGTGTAGTGGGACTAAGCCACCATTGATGGCAACTTAGTCCACTTTGGATTTTTTGAAAATACGAAAGTGGATTTGGAAGCCATCAGTCTACACTTTCTACTCTCACATATGCGGTTTTGAAACCTTCTATCAAATTGAAGGGCACAGTGATTTTGTGGATATTTTGACCTAGCCAACAAGGAAGTGACTTCAAAAGTTTGCAAAATATTCTTTAGTGATCTCAAGTCTTCCAAATACCTAAATTTGCAAAACATAGAATGAAAGAAAGAGAAATGTTGAATGTTAGGGGAGAAATGGGGTTTTCCTTGGTCAAGCCTTTTAGGTAATTAAACCAAATGAAGAAAAAGATGGAAGCAATAACATGAAATTAAAAGAGATTAGAAGTTTCCATGATGAAGATCTTGATTTACTAGCAATGGATGAAGAATCGGCCCATGAATGCAGCAAAGCTATCTTGATGAGCTTAGAATGCTAAAACCTAGCATGACTTGAGATGGATGATGAATTAATTAATGAGTGAATGGGGGTGAAATGAGAGGGGGAAACCCCATATTTATACTTGATTATGCAAAACTTCTCAAAAATACCACATCACAGGCCGACCTTAGGTCTTAAGAAATAATATCCTGCTAGAATTTTGAAATAATTTTGATTTTTAAGACCCAAGTGAAAAGCTAAAATTAAGCCCCCACTGGTGAAAGCAACTTGGTCCCACGAGGAATTTTAATGGGTGTCAGGAATTAAAGTGTATTAAATGATGTTTAACAGGATTATTCTCAAAGACACACTTAAATAGGCCTTGTAAGTGTATAAAGGGGTCATTTAAACATAAGAAAGGGTTAAATTATTGATGAGAAGCCTAGAAAAGTGTGAAAGTTTGTTACAAAACTTTGAAATAAGGCTTGGTAAGTGATAAAAATAGGTCATTTAAGAGAATTATATTACAAAGGTCCTAGAAAAGTGTGAAAGGGGGTTACAACACTTCACAACACTTTTACAAGACATTGATACAATTCTTATTGATTCACAAGGGTCTAAGACCTAATGTGAATGTGTTGACCACATTACAACATTAAATCTAGGAAAAACTAGGCCAACATCCATAAGAAAGACCCAAATGAGCGTAAAAATGTCTAGGGATACATTTATTTTCACTACATTTAGCCCCCACTTTAGTGGGAGGATGAACTTACTTCAAACTCACACTAAATTATACATTCAAGAGGGGTCCAATCATACCAATGTGGATGAAAAAGGATGAAAAATATCAGGGCATTGGTCAAGCCCCTAGGATCCAAGATCCTAAGTCAAACCAACATAAGAACAAGAGGACACACACAAGGTGAATAATTTTTAGAAAAACAAGATATACAATCATGCAATGGAAAGAAATAGAAGGAAGAGAAGTAAAAAGGGTGGATCAAGATTTGACCATTTGTCCAACATGTTGTGGATCAGATCTAGGTTGTTTATCCAAAAATTCATACTCACTCTGAGGTGAGAAAACTCTTGGTTGTCCGCTGGGTGAGAAATCCTAAGAGGTAAGACACATACAGCCGATATGTGATCACACACACATGAGTGGCTATGGGAAAAGTCATTCCTCAAAATGGGCTTCCCACTCAACCATACCAAAGTTATACCTCTGGATAACTTTAATAAGGTTCCACAATGAAAATGATTTTTGAGCTCTATGAGATATGCAAGGCTTTGTATGCTTGAAACTCATATACATTGTAAATGAAAAATGGTGTGAGGAATGTTCAAAGGGATTTTTCTTAGTTCATGCAAGGTCTCATCTTAGGGAACAATGTGCCTAATATCTCCAAGAGAGGAAAAGTTTAAATGGACTCATCTTGTTTCTAAGAGAGGACAAGTGCAAGGTCTCATCCTGTGCAACATTTTACCTAATGTTTCCAAGAGAGGAAATTGCAAGAAAAAGAAAATCACATAATGAAATGTGAGTGTCGATGTATGCCCCCACTTTAAAGTGGTTGCTAACACCATTACTGTGAGCAATAGCTTTAGAGTAGAAGAAGAAGACATGAGAGCTTACTCGGAAAGCCCTATGCCAAGTCATATGTTTCCTATAAGCTACTTCATGAAAAAGGTAGTATATCACATGCAAGCCAACTTAAGGCATGTCGTCCATGTTCCAAGCTTTCTCTTTATGGTAATGAAAGGTTAATGGCTAGCCAAAAGAGGGAAAAACAAGTGACATATGAGGACAAGGCTATTGAACCCCTTGTCCCCACTTAGTGCAGGACAAGGATGAGCCTGAAATAATTGAGGAGGAACATGCTATAGTGAAAATCAATATCAATTAGAGGGATGAGGTGCCCCCACATAAGGGAGAGCACCAAACTCATAAAGATGTTGTATTTTACTAATCAAAGCCTTAGATTTATTAGTAACATGACCATGAAATCTATAATATGAGAAAAATGAATTCCTGTAATAAAATTTATTTCGAGTTCTTGGAGGGAGAGATATCAAGTGATCTTGGAGGAGTCTCGACAAGATACCCTCTTGATCAATAGTAGAAGGTGTCCCTGTATTATGCAATAAATATTTATCTTGATTAGTACAAGATGCCATTTCTATTCAAGACACTTTAGATTGTGAGATGTTCTCTCCTTTATAGGAGGGTGTAAAATCTAACGAATTCAAATAGTTAGTGTTTTGCAAGATGAAATTTACATTAGGTGAGGATGTATTTGTTTGTTTCATGTCTTTTAAAGGATGACAATCAAGAAAACTAGTGTCTATCAACTTAGGATACACTACTGTTAAAGTCATCTTAGAAGGTTGTTTTGTTATATTGTTGATGTTAAGTGAAGGATTTTTTATTTCTATCAAAGGAAAATAACCAAGACCATGAGTTATTTCTTATGAGTTAGGATCGATGGGGACATGAATACTTTATTCTCTAGCACCACATCCTTTCCCACTATATCCAAGTTTTTTCATAAGTTCATAACCTTTTCCATAAATCTTTTTCATTGCTTTTGGATCGGGTGGTTGTCTGTTGTTGAGTTCATCAAAGTTTGTTGTATAATTTGTTGTCCTTTGTTCTAAAGTGGTTGAGGTGGATGCTTTCGAAGGGTCTTCTAAGTTTTGTGTTGACATTACTGCTTTCTCGTGTCCCATATTTGGATCTTTGCTTATGATCTTGTATTCTCCCATGAACATATGTTTGAAATCTAAGGAAACCCAATCATCTTCTAAGAGCTTTGTGATTCCCTCAATTTTTTTCTTTGTCTTGCATAGGTTCGACTTGTGTAGATGGTGTCAATGTGTTTAAATGATTCTGTTTGTTTTTCTCAATGCGGGGTCAGCTTCAAGTATCTACACTTTCTTGTTGATGTACTTCATTTTACTCTAAAGAGTTGAAGGCACCCCATTCATTGCTTGAATCCATGACCTACCTAAAATAAGATAATATGAAATATCATGTGGCATAACATGGATTAGTATTTCTAATGTGGACATTCCAAATGTAATAGGCAAAGTGATCACACCAAGCGGTTTCTTTCCTGCACTATCAAATCCATTGATAGATAAAGAGGCAAGTTGAATGTTTTATTTATCAACCCCAAGATTATCTAAAAGGGTCACACTACACACATTAAAACCCCTGAGCCATTTTCAACAAGGGGTCACTTTATCCCTTTTATTTTGTATTGAGATATTATTATGAAAGCTTCATTTTGTTTTTGCATTTTCAAAGGGGTGAGTTCATTTTGGTGGAAAAGAATGTAAGCATTTATTCCTTGAACTATGGTTGCTATGTCAATTGGTTGGGCATTAGAAGGGATACAAACTTGTTGTAAGTTTGTTTGAAGCATAGTGTGATAGTTAGGTGAATTCTAAATTAAATCCCATAGGTATATCTTTGCAAGAGTATTCTTAAGTTGTTCAACAAGATGATACTCCCTAATGTGTGAATGTAATTGATGATCTTGAGGTAAAATGGCATTAGCCAAAGGTAATGGTGTTGGGGTGGGTTGTTGTGGTTGTGGATTATTTCTAGTGCTATATGCATGAGAAACGATAGTATGACTCGATTGTTGTGACACATTATTCTTAGGTGGGTAAAGGATAAGTTCGGGTTTGTTGTGAGTTTGTTGTTTGTGTGATGGTGGGTAAGGAATTAGAGGATTCATAGGATATCCACTGGGGTATGTAGGAGGTCCAATAGTCAAGGGTGATCTAATGGACACTTTTGCATTCATAACCTCAATGGTCTTGGTGTGATGTATCTCTAATAAAGGGAAATCTAGAATCACCTTTTTATCATTATCTAAGGAAGACACATTACTATTGTTTCCCTTTTTAGCATCATGATATTCTCACTAGGAGGAGAGTTTATAGGAGAACTATGAATAAAATGTTCTTGACATTCATGGATTGGTTCTTTTAAAATGACTTCATCACAAGTAGGGGAATGATCAATGGTTGAATGATCTTGTTGAATAAGGGTCTCCTTAGGTGAAGAGGGACAACTAAGATTCTCATGACTCATTCCTTGTGTTTTTTAACATCAAAGAATCTTCATTACAACTAGGGGAGATACTAGGAGTAGAACACAAATCATTATCATGATCATTTATGACTTCATTCCTTTGATCCCTAATGTCTTCCAAAAGAGGGTTGTCATAGACCTTGAATATTTGATCATTTAACACCAACATACCCTTGTCATGTATAATATCATCTTCCTCAAAATCACTATCACAAGCCAAAGGAGAATGGAAATTAGATAAGGTGATTTTTAGGAATTTTTCTATGATTTCATTCTCTTGTGCTAAAGTATCTTCACAAAGGGGATGAGGAGAAGGAAAAACAAGATCCTCATGATTCTCAACAATTGTATCTTCTTTCACCAAGATACCTTCATCATTAAAAGAAGAGGTATTGTGAGAAGAACAAATATGATCATCATGGTTATCTTGTTGGATGTTTTGGTTGTGTTTTTTATATGTGGTTGTCATTGATGTCAACACTATTATAATTGTTGCAATGAAGGCTATATATGTTGAGGATATTGAGAAAATTGTTAAAAGGAAGAGTTGTAGGCTTCCAGTGGAATAGTGAAGGTCATGAAGGTGTTTTGTTCTATACATTGAAGATCAATTGTTGTGGTCTAAAGGGTTTATTGCTGAGAGTATCTAGTTCATCTACCAGAAGTTTCAGAGGTTCACGTAAAGATTTGATCGTGCAATGAATACTTGTGTTCTGATAATATTTATGTGGTTTCTAATTGAAGTTTATGTGATTTTGGGAATTTATGTTGCTGTGGATGCTTATCTATTAGTT
>VDFB02058242.1:752626574-752655840 GCA_007258455.2 Sequoia sempervirens | reverse complement strand
ATGCACCCACCCATAGAGTGAATAGAAAGCTATGGTTTGGCCAAATTAAGTATGTTAATTCAATTTTACAAAGGTTTGACATGCAGGATTGTAGACCATTGTCTATTCTTGTTTTAGTTGGAACAAAGTTATCTATTTCAAATTGTCCACCATCTCCATCAAAGATGGAAGACATGAGCAGAGTGTCGTACCAGAGTGCAGTTGGAAGTTTGATGTATTCTATCATTTGTACTAGACCAAATATTACCCAAGCAGTGGGAATTATTTTGAGATATATGTCTAATCCTCGTAAATTTCATTGGGATGCAATTAAAAGAGTCTTTAGATATTTGCACGGTACCTTAGATTATTCCTTGTGTTATCATAGTAATATGTCTGGAGATAAAATTCCCCTTGATATTCATGGTTATGTTGATTCAAATTGGACAGGTTATGTTTATAGCAGACGTCCCACCATTTCTTATGTGTTTACATTATTTGGTGGTGCAATTAGTTGGACGAGTAAGCGATAGGCTATGGTTGCTTTGTCCACTGCTAAAATAGAGTATATGGCAGCTACTCATGCTTGTAAAGAATCCATTTGGCTTAAGAGCCTGTGTTCTGATATTGGAATAAAAAAAGGTTTTAACACCCTCTTGTTTCTCTTGCAAGGTTTTCAATAAGTGGGATATTGTATGATAAAATGTGTCTCAACCTTGTAAATATATAAGGTATTGTTGATAGTTAGTGTGGGCGAGTTGTAGCGGTACCCCCGTATGAGGGTTTTGGGGGGGCTCAACTTCCCCGGATGGGGATCCGAGGGCAGCACGCCCTGCCAGGGGTTTAGGGGCAGCACCCTTGAAAGCCACATTTTATGTATATTTTATTATTGTATATCTAAATGAGTTTTCATTAGGTCTTATATCCAATAGTCGATATTTTGTTGGCTTTACTCTCCTTAGAAGGAAACCCTATTTTAGGAGGGCCTTGTATTACAACTATGTATTGCAATGTATTTTGGGAGTCTGATAGCGATCATGTTGCCTCTAGATCTCTAAGTGGTGATACTCCTGTGGGAAGCTTTCTCTACAAGTATCTTGTAATCTTTGTGATTTTTGAATAAATATTGGGTGACTTTTTGAGTGTGGGGTTTTTGTCCCGAAAGGGTTTTCCCTACGTAAATCACTGTGTTGTGGTATTCATGATATTTGTGCTTATTTTTGTTTAAGTTTTTGTATTTGTTAAAGATCATTAAAAAAATTTGCATTATTCTCCTCTCAAGATTAGTGTGGGAAGTTGTTCCACTACCTTCGCTTCCTTACACCTCAATCATAAGGAAAACAACAAGATCTCCATCAAGATTGACTCACCTAAGGGTTGAAAGTCAATATTTCCCTAGGGATCTCTTTTTCCTAATTAAATAAGGAAGATAGGTGTATCATACATTCCCCCATTCCATTTTTGGGTTACCTATTTTATTATGTTTCATTTTTGTGAACTAGACATTGCACATCTAAAATTTTAAAATTGGAGTCCATTCAAACCCTAGATCTAGGATTTGCATTAGTTTGCATCTCATTTAAGGTTGTTAGCATTGCATTAGTTTGCATCTCATATAGGGTTTTAGGTTTGTATTTTTCATCCTTTACAATCTGATAAAATTAAAAAAATTACATGTGAAAATTACATGAATTTTGCATAGCACTTGCATATTACTATATGTTCAATAATTCACATTCACAAACTGAGTCAAAATTACATTTCAAAAAGTGTAATATTGTTCATCATTTTTCATTCTTGCATTTAGGCATCAAAATATGGAAAATTCTTCCATTGAAACCACATTTTACCACTATAAATAGGAAACCCTATTTGTAAACTTTAGACTCATTTGAATTTTTGAAACCCCTGTACTAAGACTCATTCACCCTAGGGAGAATTTTTCCTTATATAGATAGCCTACTAGATTTTTGGGTGAATTTTTTATGTTTGTTTCTACATTCTATTTTTGTTGTTACATCTACATTTTAAAAATCTGGAATAGAATTATTAAATGAATGATGAAAAATAAGTTGTTCTTTTAGGGCGAATTTGGAAAAAACTGAAAAAAACAAAAAAAATAAAATTGTATTAGATTATTTCAGATTTTTGTTTATTTCATCATAGAATTGTATTAAATATATTATTTTTCATTTTACAAACATTAGAAACCATAAACTATCTAAAAAAATTAAACAAGAAACTACACATTAAATGGTCAACCTTGGAGAAAAAATAGTTATTTGACAATTTCAGGTCTCTTTCTACAAGTTAACACATCCCTCAAGCCCTTTAGTAGTAATGAATTTGATATGTTATATGAAGACCTTTGAGGATTTCATCTCACAAAAATCATCCGCTATGTCTTGTTATGAAAAACCAAAACAAAGAGAAGTTAATGATAT
This sequence comes from Sequoia sempervirens, assembly GCA_007258455.2. Lineage (NCBI taxonomy): Eukaryota > Viridiplantae > Streptophyta > Pinopsida > Cupressales > Cupressaceae > Sequoia > Sequoia sempervirens. Next base: position 752,653,417 of record VDFB02058242.1, on the reverse strand, counting down.
CACACCTCAACTTACAATTTACCCACCCTCACATCAAAAAACACAAGTTCAAACCAAACCTATGCTTATCATATGACCACCTAAGAGAAACCATTACCTTAAGGAACCATTTTGAATTATGCAAGGCAAATTACTAGTAACAATGTTTTGCAACAACCAAGTTGTAACACCATTGCTCATACATATAACAAAAGGAAAAATAGGAAACCAAAAACAATACCTACTTCATTACCATTTCCTCAACCAATTTTTCCTAGTGCTCCTCAATTTCCTTTGCAAAATGGAAAGGAGTATGATCTTATCGAACAACTTAAAAATACTCCTGCTAAGATTTCTCTATAGGACCTTATTCAAGCTTCACCTAATTTCCATCACATGCTTTACAATTCTTTGTAACAAGTAGTTATACCTCCTAGGGTATGTGTGCAGTGGACTGAAGGATGGGCCAAAAAATAGCAATATGATGGGTATGTGGCTGATGACTATTTTTACCCAAAATTGATGAAACGAAAAGTGTTTTTAAATGAGATTCTCAGGTTTCCACTGATATAAATTATTCTTTAGTTTGAATTTAATAAGTATTTATTATTCATTTTCATTCAAATTACTTAATTAAAACTCTAAATTGATGTTTCGATTAAAACATTCATAGTTTCTAAACGAATACATTTTTTGAATCCAAAACATGCGCTACATTCCATGCTTTGCATACTATAGGATTAAAAGAAAAATTAAATTTCATGAAGTTTTGACCAAGTTAAGGCGGATCAAACATATGAGTTTTTATATTTTAAAAGTTGTAATAAAAATTCATAATTAATTATTATTTATTTGGAAAAATTACAAAAAAATGCATCACATCGGGCATGAGTCAGTCACTTATATCTAAAATATTATAAAAAAATATTATCATTTTATTGTGGTTAGGGTGGTCGGACAAACACCTACTTCTTATATTTTTCCCCGAAATTTAAATACCATCGCATTGAAATTTCAAATTAAATAGATATTTTGTTTTTAAACAAACCTAGTAGGCTTAGGTAAACCGCGATTCAATTTCTACGATTCTATTTATACATATTTTGAAATAATATAGATAACTTATTCAATTTTTTAAGTGTCAAGTTTCCTAACTCTTGATTTTTCTAATTTTTTTGCCACCTCTTAAGGGTCTATTTTTCCAAGGATGATCATGCATACTCTTAGTACAACCAAATGATGTAGAAACATCAATTCAAGGTATGAATTCAATTAAAATTTACTATATGTTTCACCAAGATGAGTTACCTCCAATGGAATTACAAAAAACAAAATGAATCCTTCATGGTAATGGCTATCATTAACAAATGTAAAATAAAAAGGAATCTCATTGATAATGGTTTGACTCTTAATGTGTGTAGTGTGAACCTCTTAGATAAGATTGGAGTGGACAAGGCTATGATTTAACTTTACTCTTTAGCTATTCATGTATTTGACAATGTGGGAAAATAACCTTTGGGTGCGATAACATTACCTATTAGATTTGGAAAGGTCACATTGCAAACTCCTATCCATACACGATGCTTCAAGATCTCTCATATAATCTTCTTTTGGGTAGACCATGTATCCATGAAATGAATGGGGTACCTTCCACTCTTTGTTGTTTAGTGAATTATGTCTACAATTGATCTATAATTAGAGTTTACAAAATTATCTTGTAAATTGATTCGAATTACAGTTTTTCCTGATCCAACAAAATTGAGTGGTTATGAATCTTAACAGTTGAAATTACGGAAACTAGTATTCACTTTTTCTTTATCCAAATCAATGAAACATAAACTAATCACTTAAATTTCATAATTAGGAACTCAAGAAACAAATACTGAAGAGAATTATGAGACAGAAAAGAAGAAGAGAAATCACAAGCTTGATAACGAAGTTCATCCTTCAAAGGACTACGTCTCTAGGTCTGCTTCTCAATGTTGGACCGCTTTATTAATGATGCCAAGCTTTAACATGATTTTTTACATCATCCAAGCTCTATTCCAACAATAAAATCTCTTTACAGTCTTCTCTTGTACCTAAAAACATCCTTGTACTCTCCTTCTTGGGTTAGGCTTCAATTGCCTCTTAACCCAATTACACAGAAAAGTATTACAAAAACATAATGTCTTTGTGCTTAAAAAAATCCTCCAAATTATCTTCAAGAGAATTCCTCCATAAAATAACCTCTTAAGAAAAAATTGCCTCCTCCAAAACTTGTGTCACAAGAGTAAAATTACCCCCTTTTATACACAAATTTTGCATAATATGGTTTATAACCATAGGATTTTTCCAATCTCCCATTTTCAACAATATATCTTCCAAATCTCCTTTATAAGGTTTTAAAAATCTAATTTAAGCCCTTATCTTCTAAAACTATTTAAAATATTTTAAAAGCCTTTTCAAATTCTTATGTTATCGACATTAAAATATTTAATGAGTTAAATTGGGGGGGGGGGGGCTTGATTTAAATTGAGCCCTCATTTAACTCTTTACCACCACTAAGTAACAACAATAAATGCTTTAGTGAATGAATATATGACAATAAGTGCATGGTTAAGCGATAGAGAGTGTTGGATATTAATTTTGGGTTCAATGGTTCAAACCACCAGCCCCTCTTTTATCTTCGATTGGCTTCTAATGTCTTTAAATACAATCCATCCTTATCCATAGCCTTGAATGGTGGGTGGTCTAGTGGTGTAGAGGAATTATAGTGGAGGGGAGGTCAAGGTTTCGACTCCCCTCCACAACATTTTAAGCAACCTTAACCACCACGTAGGAGAGATGATGATTCACTCTAGCAATTACACGTGTCAAAGAATTATTGGTCTAGGCCAACTGTACATGCCTCGTCACCTTTCCAAATATTCTAGCACATCATCAATACAAATTCCATGTGTCAAGCCCAGGTGATGCCACGTCAGAATGATGATTTCATCATTTGACCTGGTCAACCCATTCTTTTGGCAACTTTGACCAGCCATAACTTTCTCATATGGACTTTGTTTTGCATGATTCAAGTAGTTTTCAAATCATCTCAATGAGCACTGCATGTTGACGTTGAGTTTGACCAACTTGGAAATAATCATTTTTTTACCTTTGACTTTCCTTTGGTACCCTATTTGACTCAACATTTCATTGAGCATAACTCACACATCCAATCTCCTTTTGACACAGTCCAAGTTGTACCAAGATCATGTTAGCGAGCTCTTTCCAATGATGTTAATTTGTCGAATTCTGAGACTACAAAATTTTGATGTTTTCTAGATCCTCCTAGATCATTCCTCCCAATTGAGAAGCTTTTGGACCACCAAAATTATGATTTTATACAAAATTTAAGTGAGTGCATTGTTACCTCACTTTCCAAGTATCATTTGTCCACCCTGCTAGAATTCTGAACATCTGACTCATCACAAACAAGATGAAAAATGAGATAGCATTGTTGACACAATCAGCTGTATATTCACCAATATTCATTGTCTTATCCACCATCCACATAGAGCTAACTAGAATAATGGAAAACAACAAGACTCAATAAAATGATGCAGAAGAAAAATATCAACATTCTGGATCTCTTGAATAGGAACATCATTAGAAAATGAAACATTCAAACCCTCTTTTACCACCTTTGGCTAAAGGCCTGAATCTACTTGCAATTAATCCTCACATTGTGCTATCTGTGACACCTTATCATGATTAGAATCACCATGCTTAGTATCACTAGCTGTTACAGACATAAGGGTTAATGTATTGCTTGAATTCACAATCATCTTCATATGCCCTATGTTTACAATAGATCTATCATTTTGCATGAGATGAGCATTCACCATGTATTCAATTCCATCCTTAAACAAATAATACATGTTATGTTCCCTGTAGAAAATGGCCTTTTCATACAAATAAGGAAGTTTCCCAAAACCATCCCACAAATGTCAAGAAGAATTACATATAACTCTACCTCATCTACAAACTTGGATGTGACTGAAAATCAGAGTTTACATTGCCTTGATACTTGTAACCAGGAATTAACATTCACCCAACCCAATAGATATGGCTTAGGATGAGGTGTTGTCTTTAATCCCAATTTCCTAACAACTTGTTTAGAGATTAAATTTACTTGTGATCCACTATCTATGAGTGTATCAATTTTACTCTATTTTTTAATAGTCCTTATTTGAAACAACTCATTCCTTTTCCTTTCAACAGGGACTTCATTACACTCCATAGAAGAAGCATGGGAACTAGTACTAGAAACAAGAACATTACCTTTAATACCCACAATTTCTATCTTCGATTCATCACCAGATTCTGAACCAAGGTCCTACATGATAGTTGCAGTCTTTTGCTTACCCTTTTGATCCTTGAACCACTTTGGCTTCTGATTAGGATGTAATTTCCAACACTTTGCATCTTCATGCCCTTCCTTTTTGTAGTATGAGCAATAAGGCTTCTCCTCTTCTTTCTTTGTTGTAGTTGTTCGCTATGATTTCTCTTTCCCTTTCTTTGGATTCCATCAACAGATTATCATGGCTATTCCTTGATCTTGTTTCCAAATGGATGATTTACACACTAACTTCATCAATTTTAGTTGGATTAAACATAAGTATGGTATGTTTCAAACTATCATGTAATCCACCTATGTACTTTAACAAAGTTTCTTGTGTGTACAATGGAATGCCTAAAATTAAAGCTCTTTTCCTAAAATCCTATGTATATTCTTGAACACTTTCTCCATTCTCTTTCCTTAATGATTTCCAATTCATCATTGCTTTTTGCATGTGACCTAATAGATAAAATTGTTTTTTAAGTGCAGCTATAAACTCAAATCAAGAAGAAATGATTTTACCTACCGGTTGATATCTTCACGAGTCTTACTCTCCCACCAGATTAGCATTGTGCCTCCCAGACGAAGAGTGGCTAACTAGATCTTTGAAGCATCATCAGTGAACTTTTTTACCCTAAAATAAACTTCAACTTGTGGGATCCAATTGTCAAGTTTCTCTGCATCCAATTATCCATTATAGATTGGAAAATCAAATTTAACATCTATTTTTAACAAAGGTGTATTAGTTTGCACAGGTTTTTTCCTTTTAGAAGAGTTAGATGGAGAAGAAGAAGAGGATGAAGAAGATGAAGGGGACTGGGATGGAGGTTCAGGAGGGTCACCACCACCTCCTAATCCTTTACCTTTATCTTCTTTCAACAAGGATTCAACTTCCTCCTTCTTTCTCACCTTTCCTTCCTTTCTCTTCATTCGTTCTTGCCTCTCCCAGAAAAGAACTTCCACCATAGCCTTCATTTAGAGAAATGCTTTCTGGAAAGCTTTCTCATCAAGCTCTATAGGACGTTGTTTAGTAGCCATCTTTGATCATGGAAATATCCTTCATTTTTTTATCTCTGGATTGAATTCTTCCATTGCACCTTCTCCTTGTTTCAGTTTCAACCTGGTTAACATTCACTTCTACAATTTCCTACAAATGCGATGTGATACCAATTTTATCTCTAGTTAGAGTTTACAAAATTATCTTGTAAATTGATTCAAATTACATTTTTTCTCAATCCAATAGAATTGTGTGGTTATGAATCTTCACTATTTAAATTACAGAAACTAGCATTCACTTGTTCTTTACCCAAATCAATGAAACATAAACTAATCACTTAAATTTTGTAATTATAAACTCAAGAAACAAATACTAAAGAGAATTATGAGACATAAAATAAGAAGAGAGATCACGAGCTTCATAACGGAGTTCATCCTTCAAAGGACTACGTCTCTGGGTCTGCTTCTCAATGTTGGACCATTTTATTAATGATGCCAAGCTTTAACATGATTTTTTACATCATCCAAGCTCTAGTCCTGCAATAAAATATCTTTACAGTCTTTTGTTGCACCTAAAAACACCCTTGTACTCTCCTTCTTGGGTTAGGCTTCAACTGCCTCTTAACCTAATTACATAGAAAAGTATTACAAAAACAAAATGTCTTTGTGCTTACAAAAATCCTCCAAATTCTCTTCAAGAAAATTCCTCCATAAAATCACCTCTTAAGAAAAAATTGCCTCCTCCAACACTTGTGTTACAAGAGTAAAATTACCCCCTTTTATACACAAATTTTGCATAATATGGTTTATAACCATAGGATTTTTCCAATCTCCCATAATTTACAACAATATATATCCAAAATATCCTATATAAGGTTTTAAAAATCTAATTTAAAACCTTATTTTCTAAAAATATTTAAAATCTTTTAAAATCCTTTTTAAATTATTATGTTATCGACTTTAAAATATTTAATGAGTTAAATTAGGGGGGGGGCTCGATTTAAACTGAGCCCTCATTTCACTCTTTACCACCACTGAGTAACAATAATAAACACTTTAGTGAATTCATATCCTATAATAAGTGCATGGATTAGTGGTAGAGAGTGTTGGATATTAATTTTGGGGTCGATGGTTCAAACCACCAGCCCTTCCTTTATCTTCCATCAGCTTCTAATGTCTTCAAATAGAATCCATCCTTATCCATAGCCCTGAATGGCGGGTGGTCTAGTGGTGTAGAGGAATTATAGTGGAGGGGAGGTCAAGGTTTCAACTTTCCTCCATAACACTTTAAGTAACCTTAACCACCACATAGGATCTAAAGAACATGCCATGTAAGAGAGATGATGATTCGCTCTAGCAATGACAAGTATCAAAGAATTATTGGTCTAGGCCAACTGTACATGCCACGTCACCCTACCAAATATGCCACCACATAATCAATATGAATGCCAAGTGTCAAGCCTAGGTGATGCCATGTCAGCATGATGATGTCATCATTTGACCTAGTCAACCCATTCTTTTGGCAACTTTGACCAGCCATAACTTACACATACAGACTCTGTTTTGCACAATTCAAGCAACGTCAGAATTGTTTGAATGAGCACTTCATGTTGACGCTGAGTTTGACAAAATTGGAAATGATGACTTTTTGACCTTTGATTGGCCTCTAGTACCCGATTTGACTCAACATTTGACCGAGCATAACTTGCACGCATGATCTCCTTTTGACATAGTTCAAGTTGTGCCTGGATCATGTCAGCGAGCTCTTTCCAATGACATTGATTTCACTGTATTATAAGACTGTAAATTTTTGAGGTTTTCTAGATCCTCTTAGATCAACAATGACAAGGTCTATACAATCAAGGCTAGCCCTCACTAAGAATTTTTTTTGTGCACTGAGAAAGACATTGAAAGTACTTTGAAAATATTGATACCAACTTCAAAAGTAGAACCCATGGAAGAGGAAGAAAAATAAAAGCATATGGGGTTCATTGGATTTCACACCTACATTCATGGGAGAATATAAAATCATAAAAAAAGAACCTAAAAGGGGAATAGCAACAATATTAACATCAAAAAAACATTTGGAGGAACCTTTGAAAGCATCTACTTCAACCACTTTAGAAGAGGACACAAGTTACACAACGAGTTTTGATGAAGTTGATTATGAACAACCACCAAATCCAAAAGAAATGGAAAAGCTTTATGAAAGAGGCTATGAGCTCTTGAAACAACTTGGTTATAGTGGAAAATGATGTGGTGTGAAAGAACAGCTCATCTATGACCCTATAGAACCTAACATACAAGAAACAAAAATATTTCTTGGATATTGCCCTTCTAAGATAACAAAAGAAGAAAAAAGTCTTGCACTTAATGTAAACAACATTATGTACGAATCTTCTAAGAAAAATCTCACTCTAAAGCATCCTAAATTAATTGAAATAACAAGTGATGGATCATTAGAATATTTTGAATATGATGACTCGTTGGCAGAAATGTTAGGAGTTTATGATAAGTCACCAACTCCCCTTCACAAACAAGGATTAACTTGTGTTGTAGTTAGTACAGAATATGTTGATGAAGAAAATAAAACAAGCAATGTTGAACAAGACAAATAAGAACATATTCCTAAAATTCCAAGTCAAAGTGCACAACCTATGGGAGATAATTTTAACATATTGATGGAAAAATCTAATTAAGAGAGAGTGATTCAAATAGGAAAGTTTCTAGATGAGGATTGTTAGTGTGAATGGAGATATTTCTTAACTAGACATTAGTGAGGACCTATTCACATCATTAATAAGTTTACTTAGAAGCTAGTTTCCTATGTGGCATTCTAGAAAATAGTATTTAATGGGGTCATATCTCATTAATTAGCATGTTGTTATCTAGGAATTTAATATTTGTCTCATGCATTTATACTATGGTTTAGGTATTGAATGTTTGTAACTAAGGTGGTTATCCTGTTGTAGGTATGAACAAGTTTTTGTGGTGTTGTCATTAATGTTGTCATTGATGTCAACACAGTTGAATAGTATGTTGTAGATTGTACATGTATAGCTGATATGCTACTGAGATGTTGTGAGTACATGGAACCATCTCTTTATAGTGTAGAAGATGTGTTGGTTTGCTAAGTTTCCAAGCTTTTGAGAAAATTAATAGAGAAGAGAAGTCAGAGTGATGGTAATGTTCAGAATGTGCTCCGATATGTGCTCCACATTTCTCCTATGTGGATCCTATGCTTGTGTAGATCTGAAGGTTTGATGATGGTGATATTGTATTGATACCTCCTGAGTTTTAGCTTCTTTTTTTATGGTTCATGAAAGTTACGTTCACCAGTATGTGAACTATTTTGGCAGAGTTGGCCTTCTGTGGACTAGGAGAAATATTGTTGCTCTACAGTCCTCCTATGTTTCATTTAAGATCTTGAAGATCTAGAATATTTCTTGTGAAGGTATTTTTTGTGCTCTAGAAAAGAGGTTTGGAGATTGGTGATCCAGAAGTCGTGTTTTAGTATTTCAGTGTGAATTTAAACAGTCCAGTTGGACTGGTGAAAGATGTTTAGTGACTGAAGTTTATTGTTTTGTTGTAGATGTATTTGGAATATTTTGAGATGTATTCCCGTGCATAAGGAAGCATGTTGTGGCATCCGTGTGTCATCTTCTTGTTGGGAAGTGTGTACATCAATGATCATTTGTGTGTTCATTAGGTTTGGCCAACCTAGTGTTTACACTTCATTTGAAGAATAAAATTAATTTAAGGAAGCATGTGACTTTTTCAAGATATTATTTTTTTGATCTTAAAAAAAGTGTTTTTATTGGTCCATTCTTATTCCTTTCCACCACCGGAATTTTGAGTTGCTGAACTATTTTGAATTTATGAAATGAGGTATTTGTGGCTAACCTTGGAGAAAGTTTCTAAGGTTGAGGATGGTATAAAAGTAAGTTGAGTTACAGTGAAGAATTGTATGATAGTGTGATACAAAGTGATGAAAGTGAGCCAAAGATAATAAGAGTAGAAGAGTGTGTGAGTGAGTTGTGATAGTAGTTCTTCATTGTGTTGAAGGTAGTGAGATAAAGGTTTCTGCAATCCTACGAATGTGTTAATTGTTGTGGTGGATCTTTTTGTTCTCTTTTGTATCTATAGGAAGTGAACCTCCCTGTTGGACAGTGAGTCCCTTTCTATGGATAGTGAGTCCCTTTTGTAGGTAGTGAGCCTTTTTTCTTGGATGATGAGTCCTCTTCTGGGTAGTGAGCCCTTGGCAATGAACCTCTTTTATAATCTTTATATTGTGAGTTAACCCTCACCGTGGTTTTTCCCTCATTGGGTTTTCCACATAAAAAATATGGTGTTCATTGTGTTGATTTACTTTCTATTATTTGTGTTTCATGCTCTACTTAATAACAAAATAGTGTGGTTGTGAAATTAATAAGTATTGAAGTTTAAAATCTTGTGACAAATGATTCACCCCCCCTCTTAGTTGTCCTACGCCTATTTAAAAATTGGTATCAGAGCTTTGGTTCCTTGGTATAGAGCTTAGCCGCTTAAGGAAGATCCAATGGTGCACAAGTTGGTGATCCCTATGTTCGATGGAACTGACTACAATGATTAGAAGGGACAGATGAAAGGATATATTATCTCTCTTGGTTTTAAGACCTTGAAGGCTATTGAGACAAAGTATACATACCTGTCTGGTGGTCTTACTACTATAGATGAGATCTCTGCTTATGAAGAAAATGAGAAGGCGAAGTATGCTATTTGTAGTAGATTATCTAAGAATGAGCGAGCTAAAGTTCTTTCTTTGGATACTGCATATGAGGTCTAGAAGAAGCTGGAAGACATGTATGAAGGAAATGAAAGAGTGAAATTGACAAAGAAGCTAGCAACAAAGCAAATTTGTGAATCTGAAGATGGAAGAAGGTGAAGAGTTTACAAGTTTCTTTCATAGGGTTGAACTGACTGCGAATGAATTAGAAATCAAGGAGGAAAACTATCAAATGAAGACATAATTGAGAAGATCCCGATCACCCCTACCAGATTGCTACAGTGATAAGATCTCGGTGATTGAAGAAGTGTACGATCTAAGAAGTATACTTTGGAACAACTGGTCGGCACCTTGCAAGCATTTCAGTTGAGGAAGTTCCAAAAAGAAGACAAGATAGAAGAAAATACACAATTTACATTTAAGGCATTGAAGATTGAAGAGGAACCAAATAGTGATAGTGCTGATGAGTTGGAAGCAAAATTCACTAGGAAGTTGAAGAAAGGCACTAGAAAGTATAAAGGTATGTCGCCCTTTAAATGTTTTAGTTGTGGTAATATTGGTCATTATGCTTCAAGATGTCCGAATAGGGTTGTGCATAAGAAGAACAAGGATTATAAGGATAAGGATAGGAAGGATAAGAAATATAAGAAGTTGTACTATGTTAAAGAAGAAGCAGTAATTTATGATGATGAATCTCAAAATGAGATTGATGATAGTGAATTCTTATTCTTAGCTTTGTAAAGTAAATTTATATCCACTAACCTTGGAAGATGTGTAAGTAATAAGGCTCTGAATAATAAGAGGAATAAGATGGAAGGTACTTTGGTTATCACTTTTCATGAAAGACATGATGAAGACTACTGGCTAATTGATAGTGGATGTTATAATCACATGATCAGAGATAAGAGAAAGTTCACTAAACTTGAGAAATATGATGGTGGTTTAGTTATGTTTGGTGATGATTTAGGAGGTAAGATCTATGGGAAAGGTTTAATTATTTTTGATGGATTGCATAGTACTGATGATGTATACTATGTGAAAGGTTTGAGGAATAACCTTCTGAGTCTTGGTTAGATATGTAGCAATGGTTTTAAACTTGTGTTTTAGAAAAATACCTGTGAAATCAGAAAAAGGCTCCAGAAATGGTGATATGATTGTTGCTGGAAGAAGAACTCGTGGAAACATCTACCAGCTGAAGGGAGTTGATGGTCATTGTTTTGTATCTCAAATCAGTTAAAGTTGGTTATGGCACCAGAGAATGGGACATGTAAATTTTGATAACTTTGTCAAGATTAGTGCAAAGGAGATTGTTTGAGGGATGCCTAGAATCACAAGATTTGGTAATGCTATTTGTAGAAGTTTTCAATTGGGAAAACAAACAAGATGCAACTTTAAGGGAAAAGAGCACTCTACTATTAGAATGTTGGAGTTAATACATAATGATCTTTATGGTCCAACTAGAACTGGAAGCCTAAATGGTGATAGGTATTTCATGCTACTCATTGATGATTATACTTGAATGAAATGGGTTGATTTTCTCAGAGAAAAGACTCAGGATATGGATAGGTTTAAGGTAGTCAAAGCAAGAGTGGAAAATGAAGTAAATTTGAAAATAAAGTGTTTGAGATCTAATAGAGGTGGATAATTCACTTCTAGTGAATTGAATGCCTTTTGTGAACAACATGGCATAAGAAGATAGTTTTCTTCCCCAAGAACCCCTTAGCAGAATGGAGTACTTGAAAGGAAAAATCAAATAGTACAGGAAGCTGCTAGAACTATGATAAAAGAATCAAATGTATCGGATGTGTACTAGAGAGAGGTGATACATACTATTGTCTATATTCTTAATAGGGTTTAGATCAGATACAATAGCACAAAGAATCCTTTTGAGTTATGGATTGGTAAGACTCCTACTATGAAGTATTTCAAGGTATTTTGAAGTAGACGCTATATTAAAAGAGATGATGAAAATCATGGAAAGTTTGATGCTAGATGTGATGGAGGAATTTTTCTTGGATACTCTACTACTAGCAAAGCATACAAATGCTTTAACGAAAGATTGAGAAAGATTATTGAAATTGCTAATGTGAGAGTTGATGAAGACATACACAAACCTATTGAGATAAGTGAAGTTGAACTTGATGATCCTATTTGTGGAAATGTACTTGAAGAAAATAAGGAGAAGGAAGAAGAAGAAGAAGAAAATGAGCCAGAACCTACTATTAGTACTCCTAAGTATGTACAAAAGAATCATCCAAAAGATTATATAATTGGAGAAAAAAGTGAAGGTGTCAAGACAAGAAGTAGAGTTTTAGCAAAGGTAAATTTTTGTCTATTATGTAAAATTGAACCCAAATCTATAAGTGAAGCATGTGAAGATGAGAGTTGGATGAGAGCTATGAAAGAAGAATTGCAGCAGAGAGAAAATAATTAGACGTGGGAACTAGTCCCTAAAACTATGAATAAAAATGTGATTGGCTCGAAATGGGTGTTCTAGAATAAGTTGAATGAAAGTGGAGAAGTTGGAAGACATAAGGCAAGACTGGTATGCAAAGGATATTCATAAGTTGAAGGTATAGATTTTGAAGAAATATTTTCCCCTGTGGTGAGAATGGAAGCGATTAGGATGTTTTTGGCATTGTCTACCCACAAGGACTTTAAAGTGTATTAGATGGATGTTAAGTTAGCATTTCTAAATGGTGAACTGGAGGAAGAAGTGTATATGGAGCAACTTGAAGGGTTTCAACTATCAGACAAACCGAACATGGTTTGGAAGTTGAAGAAGGCATTGTATGGATTGAAGCAAGCTCCTAGAGCTTGGTATGGAAGATTGGACATATACCTGACAAAGCAAGGATTCAACAAAGGTTCTGCTAACAACAATCTTTACTTCAAAGTGCAAGGTAACAAAATGTTGATAGTGGTTGTATATGTTGATGATATAATTTTTGGTGGAAATGAAGGCATGTGTAAAAGGTTTGCTAAAGATATGCAAAACAAATTTGAGATGTCTATGATTGGTGAATTGAATTTCTTCCTTGGTCTACAAGTAAATCAAATTGATAAATGGATATTCATTTCATAATCTAAGTATGTAAAATAACTATTGAAGAAGTTTGGGATGGATGATTCCAAACCAGTTTGTGATCCTATGGTAATCGGATGAAAACTGAGAAAAGATGATGAATATACTAAGACTGATCAGAGCAAATACAAATCTATGATTGGTGGACTATTGTATCTTACTGATACTAGACTAAATATTATGCACATGGAGTATGTTTAGTTGCTAGATTCCAAGCAGATCCTAAAGAAGCACATGTTACAACTATAAAGAAGCTATTTAGATATCTTAAAGGTACACTGGATTATGGATTATGGTAACCTAAGAGTGATGATTTTACCTTGAGTGCTTATATAGATGTTGATTAGGCTGCATGTTTAGATGACCAAAAGAGTACCAGTGGTGGTGCTTTCTTTCTTGGTGAAAGATTAGTTTCATGGTTGAGTAAAAAGAAAGACTCGATTTCTTTAACCACTGTAAAGGAAAAATATATTGTTGCAACATCCTACTACACATAGGTTTTGTGGATGAAGCAAACACTAAAAGAAATTGACCTGTGGTATGTGATGAGCCTATTTCTATTTTTTGTGACAACACAAGTGCAATAAACATTTCAAAGAACTCGATTATGCATTCAAGAGAAAAACACATATCTATCAAGTATCATTTTCTGAGAGAAAAAGTACTGGAGAATGAAGTCAAATTGGAGTATGTGAACACAAAGGAAATAATTGCAGACATATTTACTAAGGCTCTTTCGAAGGATACTTTTGATCATCTTAGGGAGAGGTTAGGGGTCATTGTCTCTCCTAAATAGGTGCACATGAAGGTTAATCAGTCTAGTGAATTCACATATTCTTGATTTATCTGGACTGATAAATGGTCTAATCCACAGGGGGAGTACAAAAGGTTTTCATTGTTGCAGTATGAGTGTACTCCTAAGGGGGAGTAATTAGTGTTGTTGATCTTTGCCATTGATGTTAAAGGGGGAGAGAAAGTCATGTGAAAAATAGTTGTAGAAGAAGAGAAGATGTTCTCCCAGGATATTGTGTAATTTTTTTTTGTCTTTGATGGTTTTTCACATCATGTGTTTCCATCAATAACAAAGGAGGAGATTGTTGCAGGTATGAGCAATTTTTAGTGGTGTTGTCATTAATGTTGTCATTGATGCTGCATATGAAAGGCCCAAAACCCCCCATTTTCATATTAAATACTTCATATTCTAAGGTTAATTTATTTTTTGGTGATTTTAAAAAGAAAATTGGGAAACTATCTTAAATTTGACAGCTAAATGACTGTCACAAATGCCCTATCATGTCTTAATTAGGTAATTTTCTTAAAATCGCCATAACTTTTGACTCGGGTATCATATTTTTGCAAACAAGATGTCATTGGAAAGATAATTCTAAGAACTTTCCATTGATGTAGGAATTATTATCATATTTTACATTTGTAATATTCCATCATAGCTTGAATTTAGTGTTTCCTTTTGTACTCCAAAGCTCATATATTTTCACCAGTTTGTTAGGTTTTGGAAATTTCAGTGGCATTGTGAAGCTGATTTAGAGCTCTATCATTCTGTCCATCTAATTTTCTCAGATTAAGTTCTAGGTACATTCTATTGAGTTTTTTCAATTTGTGGCATTTTCTTGATAACTTGGACATACTGCAATTTGGAGGAGGTATATTTGCATTGGGAGGCTTCATTTTTAATTGTGCATCATATTTGGGAGTTTCTATTTTATATTGAGGGTCAATGTCTTTGTAATCTTGGAGACCAATCATAGTTTGTTATGGGTTTTCATTTCATCCTTCATTTCTTATGTTGGGAAGGGGAAACTATAAACAAAGGAGAGATTGCATCATGAACCGTCTCCAAGCACTTCAATTGTTTCCATATTTGTATGGTTTTTCCCCCCTCTAGATAAAGGTATCAAAATATTTTCTTCGAGTTGCAAAAGGTATGATGTCTTAGAGGTTATTCCAATGCATGTTGATGATGATGTTTTGAAAGTTATTGATCATTTTGATTGTCCTCATATTCTTTAGACTAATATTTTGGAGATAGTCAAAGATCTTGATGCTCCACCATTCCTTGATTATCATTCAGAATGCCATGAGCCTCTTGATTCTTTATAAATTATACCCTATGATGATAATGCTATGTAGGAGCTTAAAAATTTGGAATTCTTTGAATCTTCAAATGAGGGTGTCAAGGGTTCTTCAAATACTTCTCCATTAGAGACAGTTGATGTACCTTCAACTTCAGTGATTCATTGTGCAGAGCCACTGATTGAGGCTTCCATCATTCCTATTCAATAGGACATATTCAATTTTTTAGACTTGGGATCGCAAGATGGCTTTGTTTCAGGTATTGCAGACTTGGATACTTCTATAGGTTTGGAGGACATTCTGGAGGGGATATCTCTCCTCTATGTAGATTCTACTTTAGAGGGTATTCTTGAGTCTCCACATTCCATTATTTCGACGTTGATTGGGGATCCCGATCTTGGTGAGACAACCATGGAGACACTTGATTCCTTCTTAGATATTTCATATATGAGGCTTCTTCCCTCTCGTTTCATTATGGAGTTGGATTTTCTTCAACATCTACCATTGGATTTGCTTCTTCCTATGGGAAACATGTATTTTTTCATCACTAGAAATTATTTTGGCTTCAAACTTCTCTCAGTGGTTTTGAGATGCTTCATTTAGGGGGGGGGGGTGATCTAGTCTCCATCTATTCATTCAATGGAGGGATCATTGTATTTCATTCTTTAGATCTTGTTCAACATTAGTTTTCACCTAGTCCTAGTTTTTCACCTTCTTCATTGATTGGGAATGTACCTGATTCGATTGTGGAATCTTCATCTTCCTTGGGTAAGGAGACACATGAGTAGTTTTCAAAGACATCATCATCATTCATTCTTCCTTCCTTAAATTCCTATTGAAAATGGGAAGCATCACTACATTTGTACTTTTTTTTTTTTCTTCCAAAAGCCATACAAGTTGTTTTTCAACATTAGATCATGTTTTTTTCTTTTGGAACTTACTATTTTTGTAGGTGATTACATATTGTGGGGGGGCTACATAGTCTCTCTATTTCACTCTTATGGGGGTCTATTGATTATATAGTACTCTTGTGATGGATGTAGCTCTTTGGGTATTGATGTTGAGACCTCCATACATCACTTCCATTACTTGTACATGATTAGCATCAGATTTTTGTCCCATGAGGTTTTCTCCTTTTCTCCGTTTGTAAGAGATTGCATCTTCATTTGTACATAGGTACCTAACATGGCCTAGTAGCTAGGGCCCATCATATTGCATCAATTGCATCATAACTATACTCCCAAGTTGCACTTATGGGGGGTGTTAGTGTGAATGAGGATATTTCCTAACTAGATATTAGTGATAAAATATTCACATCATTAATAAGTTTACTTAGGAGTTAGTTTCCTAGCTGTCATATCTCATTAATTACCATGTAGTTATCTAGGCATTTAAAATTTCTCTCATGCATTTACAATTATGCATTGGGCATTTAATTTTTGTAACTAAGGTGGTTATCCAACCCACCCTCACCTTGCCTATATAATCAAGGCTCTTGTACATTTGTAAATCATCTCATGAGTTCTATGTCAATACATTAAAGATCATCATTTGATCAAGTTGTCTTCTTGCTCATGTTGTAACACTTCTTTATTCATGTGGATGGTATTCTTCTTGGTTGATCCTTTGAAGTGTGTACAAATTCATCTTGGTTATTGTTCATATTTACAACTTTATTTTTGAACTTATTAGGATATGTTGGGTATTGATGCTAAGATAGCTATGCACAACATTGTCCTAGTGAAAGATGCTAATTTAGTAAGACAAAAGATATATAAGATGAATCCTAAGATAGCTTTATTTGTTAATGTTGAAATTGAAAAACTCCTAGAAGTTTTTTATTCATCCTATTGATTATTCCCCATGGATCTCAAATATTGTTTCCCTAGGGGATCTCTTTTTCCTAATGAAATAAGGAAGATAGGTGTATCATACATTCCCCCATTCCATTTTTGGTCACCTATTTTATTATGTTTCACATAACATAACTTGCTAGCCTATGTAGATTATGGGATCTTTATTTTATCATATCCATAATTACATATCCTATGGATCCATGCACCCTATGATCCACATAGTGTAACAAAAATTTCTATCATTTTTTCTTTATGAGATATTTATTTTTCCATATTCATAGTCACCTAGCATAATGGAACTTGCTAGTCTATGATCTATGTAACTTATGATCCACCTAGAATAACACAACTTGCTAGCCTATATGCTTTATGAGATCTTCATTTTATCATATCCATATTGACCTAACATAATGCAACTTGCTAGATATTTGATCCATATACCCTATAACTCACCTATCATAACACAAATTACTAGCTTTTGTGTTGTATGGGATCATTAATTTATCATATCCATAGACACCTAACATAATAAAAAAGGCTATCCTATGTGCTTTATTAGATATTTATTTTATCATATATAAATAGCTACCAAGCATAACACAAATTAATCATATGTGTGCTTTATGGGACCTTTATTTTTTCATATCCATACTGACCTAGCATAACACAACCCTTAGCCTATGTTCTTTCTGGGATCTTTATTTTATTTGAACTGTAATATTTGGGGGATAGGCACTCTCTTACACTTCTAGGGTTTTTCACCTAAAAGGAGAAAGGTATCCAAAAAATCTAGGTGGTTCACTCAAGACTAATGCAAATATGATTGAAATTTATCAAAGGAGAATGATCTTAATGTTGAAAACTAATAAAAGATATTGACTAATGAATGGAAACTAAAGAGATGTAAAGTGTTTGAAAACATGGTGTAGTATGCAAACATATACTAAATGACCTAGAAATGACCATGAAACAAAATAGAAAACTATAGAACTAAAGAGGTGCACCTAGAATTTTTTTGCAGATTAGAATGGAGATTGGCAATGCTACTAATTCTAAAATTTTCACCTACTAGGACACTTACGCCATTCTGGGCGACTTAGTCCCAGATCTGGAAAACTATTCCAAAGCCCATTTCAGCCAAATGGGTATCTATATCTATAGAAAACTCTAAAAAACATGTGTAGTGGGACTAAGTTTCCATTGATGACAACTTAGTCCACTTTGGCTTTTTTGAAAATACAAAAGTGGATTTGGAAGCCATCGGTCTACACTTTCTACTCCTCCACGTGTCTAGTTCTGAAACTGTCAAATTCAGGCCTAAAAGTGACTTTTTGTGGATATTTTGACCTAGAAAATAAGAAAATGACTTCAAAAAGTTTGCAAACTATTCTTTAGTGATCTCCAAGTCTTCCAAATACCTAAATCTGCAAACACATAATGTAAGAAAGAGAAACATTGAATGTTAGGGAATGGGGGTTTTCCTTGGTCAAGTCCCTTTTAGGTAATTGAACCAAATGAAGAAATAAGATGAAGAAAGAACATGAAATGAAGGAATTAGAAAGTTTCCATGATGAAATATCTTGATTTTCTACAACAATGGATGAAGAATCAGCCCTTGAATGCCTTAGAAAGCTATCTTGATGACTTAGAATGCTAAAACACTAGCTTGCTTGACTTGAGATGGATGATGAATGAATTAATGAGTGAATGGGGGTAAAATGAGAGGAAAAACACTATATTTATACATGATTATACAAAATTTCCTAAAAATACCACATCATATGCTGAACTCAAGGTTTAGAAAATAATATTCCTCTAGAATTTTGAAATAATTTTATTTTTTGAGCCAAGTGGGACTAAGTCGCCCTTAGTGGCAACTTGGTCCCACCAGGGAATTTTTAATGGGTGTCAGGAATTAAAGTGTATTAAATGATGTTTAATGGGATTATTATCAAAGACACACTTAAATAGGGCTTGTAAGTGTATAAAGGGATCATTTAAACATAAGAAAGGGTTAAATTATTGATGGCAAGCCTAGAAAAGTGTGAAAGTTTGTTACAAAACTTTGAAATAAGGCTTGGTAAGTGATAAAACTAGGCCATTTAAGAGAATTATATTACAAAGGTCCTAGAAAAGTGTGAAAGGGGGTTACAACACTTCACAACACTTTTACAAGACATCATACAATTCTTATTGATTCACAAGGGTCTAAGACCTAATGTGAATGTGTTGACCACATTACAACATTAAATCTAGGAAAAACTAGGCCAACATCCATAAGAAAGACCCAAACGAGCGAAAAATGTCTAGGGATACATTTCTTTATGCTACATTTAGCCCCCACTTTAGTGGGAGGATGAAGTTACTTCAAACTCACACTAAAGTAGACATTCAAGAGGGGTCCAATCATACCAATGTGGATGAAAAAGGATGAAAAAGATCAAGGCATCGGTCAAGCCCCTAGGATCAAAGATCCTAGGTCAACCCAACATAAGAACAAGAGGACACATACAAGGTGAATAATTTTTAGAAAAACAAGATATACAATCATGAAATGGAAAGAACTAGAAGAAAGAGAAGTAAAATGGGTGGATCAAGCTTTGAAAATTTGTACATGTTGTGGATCAGATCTAGGTTGTTTATCCAAAAATTCATACTCACTCTAAGACGACGAAACTCTTGGTTGTTCGCTAGGTGAGAAGTCCTATGAGGTAAGACACATACGACCGATATGTGATCACACACACATGAGTGGCTATGGGAAAATTCATGCCTTGGAATGGGCTTCCCACTCAACCATACCAAAATTATACCTCTTGATAACTTTAATAAGGTGCCACTATGAAAATGATTTTCAAGCTCTGAGATATGCAAGGCTTTGCATGCTTGAAAATCATATACATTGTAAATGAAAAATGGTGTAAGGAATGGTCAAAGGGATTTTTCTTGGTTCATGCAAGGTCTCATCGTAGGGAACATTATGCCTAATATCTCCAAGAGAGGAAAAGTGTAAATGGACTCATCTTGTTTCTAAGAGAGGACAAGTGCAAGGTCTCATCTTGTGCAACATTGTACCTAATGTTTCCAAGAGAGTAAATTGCAAGGAAAAGAAAATCACATAATGAAATGTGAGTGTCAATGTATTCCCCCACTTTAAAGTGGTTGCTAAAACCATTACTGTTAGCAATAGATTTAGAGTAGAAGAAGAAGACATGAGAGCTTACTCGGAAAGCCCTATGCCAAGTCATATGTTTCCTATAAGCTATGTCATGAAAAAGGTAGTATGTCACATGCAAGCCAACTTAAGGCATGTCGTCCATGTTCCAAGCTTGCTCTTTATGGTCATGAAAGGTTAATGGCTAGCCAAAAGAGGAAAAAAAAAGTAACGTATGAGGACAAGGCTATTGAACCCCTTGTCCCCACTTAGTGTAGAACAAGGATGAGCCTGAAATAATTAAGATGGAACATGCTAGAATGAAAATCACTATCAATTAGAGGGATGAGGTGCCCCCACATAAGGGAGAGCACCAAAATCCTTAAGATGTTGTATTTTACTACTCAAAGCCTTACATTCATTAGTAACATGACCATGAACTCTATGATATGAGAAAAATGAATTCTTGTAATAAAATTTATTTCAAGTTCTTCGAGGGAGAGATATCAAGTGATCTTGGAGGAGTCTCAACAAGATGCCATCTTGATCAATAGTAGAAGATGTTCCTGTATTATGCAACAAAGATTTATCTTGATTAGTACAAGATGTCATTTCTATCCAAGACACTTTAGATTGTGAGATGTTCTCTCCTTTATAAGAGGGTGTAAAATCTAACAAATTCAAATAGTTAGTGTTTTGCAAGATGAAATTTACATTGGGCGAGGATGTATTTGTTTGTTTCATGTCTTTCAAAGGATGAAAATCAAGAACACTAGTGTCTATCAGCTTAGGATACACTACTGTTAAAGTCATCTTAGAAGGTTGTTTTGTTATAGTGTTGATGTTAAGCCTGTGAAGGATTTTTTATTTCTATCAAAGGAAAATAACCAAGACCATGAGTTTTTTCTTATGAGTTAGGATCAATGGGGACATGAATACCTTATTCTCTAGAACCACATCCTTTCCCACTATATCCAAGTTGTTTCATAAGTTCATAACATTTTCCATAAATCTTTTTCATTGCTTTTGGATTGGGTGGTTGTCCGTTGTTGAGTTCATCAAAGTTTGTTTTATAATATATTTTCCTTTGTTCTAAAGTGGTTGAGGTCGATGCTTTTGAAGGGTCTTGTGAGTTTTGTGTTGACATTACTGCTTTCGCATGTCCCATATTTGGATATTTGTTTATGATCTTGTATTCTCCCATGAACGTATGTTTGAAATCTAAGGAAACCCACTCATCTTCTAAGAGCTTTGTGATTCCCTCAATTTGTTTTTCTTTGTCTTGCATAGGTTTGACTTTTGTAGATGGTGTCAATGTGTTTAAATGTTTCTGTTTGTTTTTCTCAATGTTCAAGCAACTATTTGGTTTGGGGTCAGCTTCAAGTATCTACACTTTCTTGTTGTAGATGTAATTCATTTTACGCTAAAGAGTGGAAGGAACACCATTCATTGCTTGAATCCATGGCCTACCTAAAATAAGATAATGTGAAATATCATGTGGCATAACATGGATTAGTGTTTCTAATGTGGACATTCCAAATGTAATAGGCAAAGTGATCACACCAAGCTCTTTCTTTCCTACACTGTCAAATCCATTGATAGATAAAGAGGCAAGTTGAATGTTTTATTTATCAACCCCAAGCTTATCCAAAAGGGTCACACTACACACATTAAAACCCCTGAGCCATTTTCAACAAGGGTTCGCTTTATCCCTTTTTTTTTGTATTGAGATATTATTATGAAAGCTTCATTTTGTTTTTGCATTTCCAAAGTGGTGAGTTCATTTTGGTGGAAAACAATGTCAGCATTTATTCCTTGAACTATGGCTACTATGTCAATTGGTTGCACATTAGAAGGGATAGGAACTTGTTTTAAGGTTGTTTGAAGCATAGTGTGATAGTTAGGTGAATTCTAAATTAAATCCCATAGGTATATCTTTCCAAGAGTATTCTTAAGTTGTTCAACAAGATGATACTCCCTAATGTGTGAATGTAATTAACAATCTCAAGGTGAAATGGAATTATCCAAAGGTAATGGTGTTGGGGTGGGTTGTTGTGGTTGTGGATTATTTCTAGTGTTATATGTATGAGCAATGGTAGTATGACTCGATTGTTGCGACACATTATTCTTAGGTGGGTAAAGGATAAGTTTAGGTTTGTTGTGAGTTTTTTGTTTGTGTGATGGTGGGTAAAGAATTAGAGGATTCATAGGATGTCCACTGGGGTATGTAGGAGGTCCAATAGTCAAGGGTGATATAATGGACACTTGCACATTCATAACCTCAATGGTCTTGGTTTGATGTATCTCTAATAAAGGGAAATCTAGAATCACCTTTTTATCATTATCTAAGGAAGATACATTACTATTGTATCCATTTTTTAGCACCATGATATTCTCCCTAGGAGGAGAGTTTTTAGGAGAACTATGAATCAAATATTCTTGATATTCATGGATTGGTTCTTTTAAAATGACTTCATCGCAAGTAGGGGAATGATCAATGGTTGAATGATCTTGCTGAATAAGGGTCTCCTTAGGTGAAGAGGGACAACTAAGATTCTCATGACTCATTCCTTGTGTTTTTTAACATCAAAGAATCTTACAACTAGGAGAGATATTAGGAGTAGAACAAGTATCATTATCATGATCATTTATGAATTCATTCCTTTGATCCCTAATGTCTTCCAAAAGAGGGTTGTTATAGACCTTGAATATTTGATCATTTAACACCAACATTGTAAGAAACCAAGATTAGATTTGCAAACCAGAAAGACCTTCCACAAAAGAGGAAATCAGAAAAAATAGAGAGGTTACAAATGAATGTGCAACATAATATTAATCAAGAATTCAAATATTACAAGAGATAATTTTCTTTATAAAAGCAAAGATGCATAAACCTAATCTTATCTTGAGCAACAAGATAGCTCAATAAGATAAAGATAAGAACCTATAACTTAGGAATTAAATATGCCTAAGTAAACTTATGCAAATGTGTAATTAAATATTAATTAAATAGCACCCCATAGAAGTTACAGCTTAGGGAGAAGCAAATTATTATGCAAATATGAGTCCTGAAAATAAGGCATGATCAGGTACTCATTTACAAATGCAATGATGAGGTAGAGAAGGAAAACCCAGTGGGACAAAACCCCCCTACAATGAGATTACTACTGCAAGAAGCACTGGAAGAACACTGTGGAGTAACACTAGAACTACAATCTAACAAGCAAGGAAAGATACTTTTGTCTACAACTGAAACCAAAAATGGAATCATGATAATGTGAGAGCAGACCTAATACCACAGAACACTGGAAAACTCACAAAATGGAACAACCCTGGAATCTGTAAGCAACATTAGATGAAAGGATGAAAGGACCCATAATGATGAAAATTTGGAAGTTGTGTCTCTCGAAGGAAATGCCAAACTAAAACTAAAACTGGCAATAAGATGAGTACCATCAAGATTCTGGAACATTAACCATAAAAACATGGCCCTCAAATGAGAAAGATCTTAACCAATGTGGATCAAGAACAATAAAATCCCAATGTGAAGTGTGAACCAAAGCAAACCAAAGATGTGTCTAGCGAAGCAAGAAGTAAGCTAAAGGAAACAATAGGAAACTAGACAAGCTCATGCGATTTTCCACCAATACGAAGAATGGATGCAAGAAACCCCCTTAATGGAACTTTATATCAGTTCATTTATTACAATAACCCAATGATTGTAAAAGGAGAGCATGATAAATATTCATAAAAATAAAATAGAAATTGATGCCAGATCTGTGGAGAGGATAGAATCAGTTTTCTGATGTCGCAAAAATGACGAAAAAAGGATCACCAAGTCAAAAGATATGCCCTTCGAAGTGAAATTTGAACATTTGACTTCAACAGGAAGAAAATCCCATCAAACAACAAAATATCTAAAAGAAAACTCTACCATTAGAAAATTGGGTTGGCCAGCTTTCCGGTGATATCTCATTTCAAAACATTTGCCTCTGGGATCAAAAGGTATGGAAAAATGAAAAAAAGGCATGTATGGGGGCATTCTGGGGACAACACAGGCTAAATAGGGGCAGAAAAATAGCTCCCAGGTGCTAGCCCCTGGGCGTTCATACAACTGACCGCACCAAAAAATAAAAAAATAAAAGCGCCGCCCCTTAGTGGCGGCGGAGCAAAGGTGAAGCGGCAGCCTAGCTGGGCGCCACATCTGGGTAGTTGAGCTCCTAGACACCAAAGGACTGCGGGCTGGTAGAAATAAGCCCACGGGGGCTGAACAGAGGGTGAGTGGCGTGGTGTAGAGGAGCCACTGGTGGCGGTGGTCTGGCGGTGGCCGGCAGGAGGCTGGCAAGTGGCGCATGAGCTTTTATATGGGCGACGCAAGAAAACCATAGGTTTTTTTAATTTTTTAATTTTTTTTTATTTTTTTTTTGAAAATGGTTTCTCGAAAAATGTGTCCAGGGGTCGTATGGCCCTCGGGAAATTTTTTTTGCTTCCCTAGTCGTTAGTGTCCAAATCAGACAAATTTTATATCAAAATACGGGTTTTTGGGTACTGTGAATCCAACGGCAAGGTCCGTTTGGGCCCAAAGTGCTCTGAAAATCAGGTGACCCCCAAATCTATCAGTAAAATCACCGTGCTGGAAACCCTCACAGATCTGGCAAACGGTGACCAAAATGAATGAAATAAAAGTCATTTTTGACTTTTTCTAGCACTTTGAATCCAACGGAAAACCCTGATCTGATCCAAGATGCTGCATAAATGTCCTCAAGGAATAAAACCCTTGAGGGACTCAAAATGAGCTCTGCAATGAAATCCTCCAAAAAAGCTGAGAAGGGGCTGCAAATCGAGGCTCTCATACCATGTTAGAAACCAAGATCAGATTTGCAAACCAAAAAGACCTTCCACAAAAGAGAAAATCAAAAAAAGTAGAGAGGTTGCAAAAGAATGTGCAACATAATATTATTCAAGAATTCAAATATTATAAGAGATAATTTTCTCTATAAAAGAAAAGATGCATAAACCTATTCTTATCTTGAGCAACAAGATAGCTCAATAAGATAAAGATAAGAACCTATAACTTAGGAATTAAATATTCCTAAGTAAACTTATGCAAATGTGTAATTAAATATTAATTACACCAACAAAAATACCCTTGTCATGTAAAATCTCATCTTCCTCAAAATAACTATCACAAGCCAAAGGAGAATGGAAATTAGATAAGGTGATTTTTAGGAATGTTTCTATGATTTAATTCTCTTGTGCTAAAGTATCTTTGCAAAGGGGATGAGGAGAAGGACAAACAAGATCCTCATTATTCTCAACGATTGTATCTTCTTTCACCAAGATACCTTCATCATTAAAAGAAGAGGTACTATGAGAAGAACAAATATGATCATCATGGTTATCTTGTTGGATGTTGTGGTTGTGTTTTTGATATGTGGTTGTCATTGATGTCAACACTATTAGCATTATTGCAGTGAAGGTTGTATATGTTGAGGATATTGAGAAAATTGTTAAAAGGAAGAGTTGTAGGCTGCCAGTGGAACAGTGAAGGTCATGAAGGTGTTTTGTTCTGTACATTGAAGATCAATTGTTGTGGTCTAAAGGGTTTATTTCTAAGAGTGTCTAGTTCATCTATCAGAAGTTTCAGAGGTTGGTATGAAAATTTGATCGTGCTATGAATACTTGTGTTTTGAGAGTATTTATGTAGTTTCTTATTGAAGTTTATGTGATTCTAGGAATTTATGTTGTTGTGGATGCTTCTCTATTAGTTCTTGTTGCTTTTGGATGCTTCTAGATCATTCTGTATCTTTGTTGTATGTTCGCGTTGATCGGTGCACTCGTGGTCAAAGATTTTTCTCGTGAGTGTTCAGGTTTTCATGTTTTTGCTTGACATGATGGTTGTAACATGTTGCAGATCCTTGAAGATTAAAATTTTAATGTTTGGCACAATCGAGGATATTGTTTTGGGTCACATCATAATATTAGCCAATGGTGTATGATTCACATTAAACATTTATTTGTAAATTTGGGCCAACATTGTAAAATTGTTTTATACTTTTGGCCGATGAAGTTGTTGATGCAATTTCATGTTGTGGATATATAAGAGTGTTTGTTTGAGAAAAGTTAGTGTGTTTGTGGTGTGAAGGAAATCCAGAGAAAGAGAGAGTGTGCGAACATTGATTTATTCATTCGATTGTAGAGAAGAGTGTGAAGAATTTTGAGCGAAGTGTGAAGAAGGTTTTCTATGCTTAACTGGAACTGTAATCAAGCTTGTGTAGAAGCTATTTTATTAGTTCATACCCTACATATCTAATCCATATTTCTCTTCCTTAGGATTGATCCCTCTTGTATTTGAGTAGTGAGCTCTAGGCAGTGTTCTTGAATGCATGTGCATTCCCATTATTTTTCATTATACTTTTAACAGGGTATAATATTGTGGACTAACATCCACTACGGTTTTTCCCTTAATAGGGTTTCCACATAAAAATCTTGGTGTTCTTTGTGCTTCTGATGTGTTGATTGTTCATGGTTTATTGTTCATTCATCATATC
>VDFB02058242.1:752564003-752626474 GCA_007258455.2 Sequoia sempervirens | reverse complement strand
TCACCAAATAGATTTTGTTTTTAAAAAACTAAACCTAGTAGTTTAGAAACTACATTCAATTTCCCACAGATTCTATTCTTACATGTTTTCGAAATAATATAGATAACTTATTCAAATTTTTACATCAAGTTGCCTAACTCTAATTTTTTTGAATTTTCATTGCCACTTAAGGGCCTGTTTGGCCCATCATGATCCTACACATACCCTTACATTTCATTTGTCTTTCTGGCACCTTGTTAAAGTTATCAAGTGGTATAGCTTTATTATGGTTGAGTGGGAGGCCCAACCAGCGGCATGACTTTTCCCCATAGCCACTTTTGTGTTTGTGAGTGCATACCAACTAGCGCATGTATCTTACTTTTTGGGCTTTCTCACCCCATGAAAAACTAGTTCTGTGACCCTAGAGTGAGTACACATTCTCTTTTTCAAACAATCAACCTAGATCTCTTTTCACAACTAGTTGGATTGATGATTGAAGCTTCATTCTTTTCAACACTTGTTTGTTCCTTTTTCCTTATGCTTAATTTTCCATGGGATGTTTGTCCTGGGGGCTTGATCATCCCTCTTGATCATTGTATTCCATCTTGCTAGTGTAAGTGCATTTGAACCCTCCCCTCAATATTCATGGCTCCTTTATTGTGAGTTTGAAGCTGGTTCATTCTCTCACTAAAGTGAGGGATAAATGTGTCGTAGAAAAATGGCCCCTTGTCATTTTCGTGGCCTTTTAAGTCTTGTTTCATGGTTTTTGGTTTGTGTTGCTCTAATTTTATGTTGTATCATGGCTTGAACATGCTTATTTAGGTACTAAAACTCAAAGAATGATGTCTTGTGAAGGTGTTGTGAAGTGTTGTAAGACATTTCTACATTCTTCTAGACTCCATTTAATACAATTCACCTAAAAATCACCTTTTTACACATAAACAAGTCCTATATTGAAGTGTTATAAAGTCTTGTAACAAGCCTTCATGCTTTTCTAGGCACAATCTCCTTATTTACACCTTTCTCATGCTTTATTTTGTCTCTTTGTGCACTCATATACTTAATTAAGTGTATTTTTGCATATTATCCCGACAAACAACATTAAACATAACATTATTCCCAACACATGGTTTTAGGTCCTAGGTGGGACCCATTCACCATGGGTGGCAAATGAGTCCCCCTTGGCCCAAAATTGAAAACATTTCAAATTTCCTTTCGGGATTTTATTAAAGGTCACTTGATGTCGGCTTGTGATGAGGTATGAATAGATAGTAAGACACAAGAATTGTATAAATAAGTGCTTTTTACCTCATTTTACATCCTCCAACAATCTTCTACAATCTCCTAATACAGTCAAGCATTCAAGCATCCTAAATCATCAATTGAAGCAACTATTGAAGCACTTTGAAGCATCCATTGACATTACTTCAAACTTACAAAGATCAAGGATTTGGTGAGTTAATAGCATTTGTATGTTGTTCATTTATCATTTCCTTTTCATTTCATTTATTTCTATTGGGTTTGATTACCAAAGAGGGGTTTGACCAAGGCAAACCCCTATTTGTTAACCCTCCAACATTTTTCCCCTTTGCATGTGTCTTTGCAGCCTTTCTTTTGCAGATTTGACAAGTTTAAAGGTGTTGAAAAGTGGAAATCAATTCAACTAGGATCTTCAAGTCAACATATCACTATTTCAAGCTTATTGAATGTTTTATGTCCATTTCCTACAAAACTGACTCTAGCAACCTGACATTCAGACATTCCCAAATCTGGTGTTGCAGAGTTGCTGTCTGATTTTCCAAAAATCTAGGAGTGGACTGATTCACCACCCTTGGTGAATGAGTCCCACCTGAAGTCTGAAAATCTATATTTTGTCAAATCTCATATCCTGATTGTCAAAAATCAGTTCTCGACACTTTTTCATTAGTAGGAGGACTGATTCGCCACCTTGGGAAAATGAGTCCCATTGTGAAAAACCAGTAAAATTCATCATCATTCCAGACACTCCAAAAAACTCATATTTCATCTAGGTGCACTCTGATTTCATCCTTCTCCTTCTGGTCTATATATTTCTTCCATTTTCTTTATTTTTTGCATATCACAATGTGTTTTCAAACATAGCTTAAATTGCACTTTTGCATTTATTTTAGATCATCTTAATTAGTCATTTGTTTTAGTTAAGTTCATTTACATCATATCACACTGCATACATCCTAATTTGAGTGTTACATAAGCATTTTGGGACCTAAATCTCTCTCTTTCTAGGTGAAAAATCTTAGGAAGAGAACAAGCATTCTTGTTTCCCAAAATCTATCACAAATAATAATAATTAATTGAAATAAAATGAGAAATGATAATTTTTCCATGGTATGAAATCCTTGATAAAGTCATACCACAGTACATTTTTCCCCTAAATTTGATTAAATAATACCTTCATTGCTTGTTGGACCTACAAGAGGTTATCTCATAAAATACAATATATTGTTGTAGATAGTATGTAGAGGATAACTCATACATCTTCATAAAATGGCATACTTGATCATAATAATTCCTTGTTCATAATTTCTTCCTTCTTCCAAATGTCTTGCAAGGATGATCTTGATTAATGAAAAGATTATAATATTGTTACTAATTCTACCCTTGAATTTTCCTTGATTTCTTTTAGGATACTCAATTGTAATTTCAAATCCAAACATAATTCCACCATTCATTGGTAAATCCTTCCCATGAAATATTTGAATGCCATCTTAGTTGAAAATGTATTTTATCACATAGATAAAAAAAAATTAGCAGAACAGTTGTGGCTCTGAAAGAGAGATAAATAGAGTGACCTGTGACTAAAATTTGATCCTAAATTGTAGGGACAAGTGCATGGGAATCCTAGAAGAAAGAATTTCCTGAGTCTATAAATCTCATATGCTATGTTACAATTGCATTAAATTGTTTCCTATGACTTTCTCCTAATAAAAGTTTCAAATTTATCCTACCCACATGGAAAGAGGGAAAAAGTTTGTGTTATATAAGGGTTTACCTAAGTCAAACCCTGTTTTGGTGTTTCCACCTCCATGTACAATAAATGATGGTGGTCAAGAGGGAATGTCCTAGGTAAAGTAGAGGCTGAATAACAATAATAATTAATTGGAATAAAATGATAAATGACAATTGATGTTATCTTGGTATGAAATCCTTGATGAAGTGATGACACGTGATAATTTTCCACTAAAGTTGATTAAAGGATACTATGATTGCTTGATGGACCTATAATAGGTTAGCTCATAAAATACAATAGATTGTTGTAGATAGTATGTAGAGGACAACTTATAGATCTTCATAAAATGGTATGATTGATCATAATAACTTTGTGTTCATAATTGTTTCCTTTTTCCTAATGTACATTGTAAGCACATGATATTCATTAATGAAAGTGTTGTAATAATGCTACTAATTCTACCCTTGAATTTTCCTTGGATTCTTTTAGGATGCTCAATTGTAATTCCAAAATTCCTAGATCTTATCCTTAGGATTTCAAATGGTGAAAAATATTTGTATTTATATGAATTTATTTAATTCCTACTAAATTAATTATCACTAACTTAAAAATGAAATTGGATTTTAAATGTTAAAATATCAAAAATGAAATATTTAAATTGAGGCCAAAATAGGTTGGACATGGGTGCTAGCACCCTAGTCTAGACCTATTTTTGGGATTTTTGTGTCATTAATAAATATTGAATAATAATTCCTACTTTACTTTTAGTTTTCTAGTGATGGCCATAAAACAAGCAAACTACAAGCATAATTAGGTCTAATCACATAGGGAGAGCTAAACCTAGTGTCAAATTGTTAGGGGTGACAATTTACAATGCTACATTTAGTCCCTTCTTTAGGGGTGCACAATCCCACAACTTAAGATCTCATCAATCCACAATGTTAATGAAAATATATCGGATGATCGATAAAGAAATATTATACCATACATAGAGCCATCAATGAAAAATCAATGGGGTACACATAAAATAATACAAAAAGAATACATAAAGAAAACACAATTTATACAAGGAATACATGAAGCAAACACATAGAATATGAAAATAAAAACATGAAATACATAAAGAAAACATATGAAATAAATAAGGAAAATGTGATACACACATAAAGAAAACATAACACACCCATGAAACGTAAAAAAAATGTTAGTACATAGAAACTAAATATTTGAGTCAACAAGGTAAAGAGACCTTAGTCTATAATATTTTCTCAATTACCAAGCATCATCGATCGAAAATAGACATCTATAATACTAAAATGATGAGATACATAGATCTACTAGCTACCAAGCTATATTATGCTAGGTGTCCATGCAATATTTGTTGAGAAAAGTGACTCAAATTTACTGGCTTGATTGACTTCCTGGAGTAGTTGTGTTTTCCACCTTCATCGGCTTGAGGTTCGTAAGTTCAGGTTTTGAGTGACAGAGTGATCCCTTTGTTGTCAGCGTGTTGTGGGTTTTGAGAACTTTGCAGCCTCTGACATGAGGTTCAGAAGTTCGAGTTTTGGGCGACAAGGCGATCCCTGTGCTATTGACGAGTTGCAGGTTCTAGGAATTTCACAACCTCCAACATGAGGTTTTGAATTTCAATTTTTCAGCAATATAGTGGCTTGGAAGTTGATAGATGTGGGACATGATAGGATGGTGGATCATGATCGAAGGCCAATAGGTGGGGATGACATGGAGGATAGATGGCATATGGGCCCATGTGCTCGGTGAACTTTGGTGAGATGGTAATAAATGTATCTTTGACTGGGTGACATGGTGTTAGGTGGATAACCCTAAGTTCGATGATGAAGATTTGTTCAACTACTTATTTGACGCCTAAAAATGTTGGATGATGGCATGTGGCTTGAGGTGTAACCCTAAAGGGGTGCGGTAGTTGAGTAGTCAAAGAAAGAGAAAAGACAATCTCAAAGCAGTGGTAACCAGAGGGCATGAGAGGCTAGGTAGCTAAGAGAGAGTGGCAGTTACCATGGGCATAGACTAGCCAAGAGGCTGGGTAGCCGAGAGAGAGATGCATTTCACAAGAGGTTAAGGTTGAGCGGTTGTATGACAGAGAGGTTGAGAGGCCAATGGTCGAGCCATGAGGCTGTGTAGACGAATGAGATGTCTCTCGCTAAGGGAGGTGGTCATGATGATTTATGATGTTGGATATTCTCCAAAATGGAGCAAGATGTAAACTCTATAAAGGTCGTGAGCCTAATATTGTACTTGTAACTGCACTTTGTTACTAAATAAATATAATGGTGATCTAGGGTTTTGGAGTGTGGGTTTTTTTTACTCGAAAGGGTTTTCCCCACGTATATATATGTGTTCATGTATTCTATTTCATCTTTCATGGTTGTTGGTTTTTTTTGCTAAATCTGTTAATGGTGTTGTTGAAACTGGTTAAGCATGAGTTTCTCTAAAAAGGATTAATGTGGGAAATGAACTATGTGTGATTCCACTTTATGGCATAGTAGTACGTGTCTTCTACCGAAGGAACTACTGATCTCAAATGTTTCTTTCTGAGATGTTGATCCATATTTCCCAACAAGTGGTATTAGAGTCTTCTTCTGGGATGTGTTTCTTCCTAGTGTGTTGTTGGTTCTAGGTATTCCTTCTGTGAAGATTACTTAGTATGTCATGCTTGAGGAAATCTTGAGGAATCGAATGATGTATTGATACTTTGGTGAGTGGAATTTTATGCTCTTTTTCTTAAGTTTCATGAGACAACACGTAATATGGAAGATAGTGAAGATGGAGAAACTAGAACTTGTCATAGTCAAATGTTGTGATATGAGGTTCCTAGTTCGTAGCGGTATAACCTTGATGAATGGGGTGGAGTATTTTGATTTGTGGTTGTGTTGTAGCAAATCTTTCATATTGGGTTTCTATGTGAGAGGCTCCCTGATGATATGGAGAAGCTTGGGTTGTTGTTCAGTCATGTAGTAGTTGTATCGTAGAAAAAAGGCAACTCGCTTGACTTGGGAATACTTGATGATAAATTAGACTTAATGAGGCCTTGATTTGGTGTTGTGAGGTGTTTTTCACATCCACACTAGGTCTTGGACCCTTTCAAATGAATTTAGCAATGTCTTGTAAAGGTGTTGTAAAGTGTTGTAAAAGACTTTCACACTTTTCTAGACTTAATGAACCCATTTTTGCATAATTCAACATTATAAAATGTGTTAAATAACATTATCACACTAATCTAGAAGGCTTGTAAAATAAACATAATGTTAAACTAGTGTTGTAATGTGTCTAGCACATTCACATTGGTTCTTGTGCCTTCCTAGGCTATGTGGACCTCATTCTAATGTTGTAAAGTGTATTTAATTACACTTTCACATTGAATTTTATGTCCCAATCCCTAATTGACATTTACATCATCACTAATAGGCACCTATTACCCCATATTGTGCATCCTAAGGCAATATTTGATGAAATAACTGACATAGACATCATATAAACCATATTTTCTCATCTCCTAAGAATCCAGCTGGCAAATAGGCCCCACTGGGACTAATTTTCCACTTGTGATGAATGAGTCCCTACCAAGTGGGACTGATTCACCCAAGGTGGTGATTGAGTCACATTTGGGTGAAATTTGACTTTTGAGTGAGAAAATTTGGAAATTAAGTTTATTATTCTTTCATGTCAGCCTTAGGGATCCAATTAACGGGAAAATAAGGTGGATTTCCTACAAATATAAGTCTCTAAACCCTAATTTACACCCATTAACTCATTTTCATAATTCATTCATCATCTATCTTCTCCATCAAGCCAAACAAGTTAGGGTTTCATCATTGCAAGTCATCAAGAAAGCTTCTAAAGGAATTTGAGGGTTGAATCTTCCTCCATTGCTACAGAAATTAAAGATCAATCATCATGGAAAGGTAATTAACTCCATTATTTCATGCTTCAATACATTCTTTCATCATTTTGGTTTAACTACCTAAAAGGGGTTTAACCAAGGCAAACCCCCATGCCCTAACATTCACCATTTCTTTCTCTTGTCTTGTGTGTTTGCATATTTAGGCCTTTTGGAAGCTTAGAAATCATTGAAGATTGCATTGCAAAATTTTTTAGGTCTTCTCTTCATTGATCAAGTCAAAATATCAGCAAAAACTCACTTTTAGGTTCGAAAATGAGAGTTTCGGAAGCGTACACCTTTAGAAAGCCAAAGTGCAGACTGAGAGCTCCTGTTTCCACCTTTGAATATTCAAAAATTCAAAAGTGGATTCATTCACCATGGGTGGTGAATGAGTCCCATTTCTAGGCCTGAATAAGGTTTTTTTGCATTTTTGGATACCCTTTTGTCCAAAACAGGTTCTAGCTCAGTTTCACAAAACTAGTACTAATTTGCCCAGAATGGTGAATGAGTCCCAGTAGGCCAAATTTCCAATGTCAAAAGAATTTCAAATGTCATTTCTAGGCTCCTTCAATATCTCAGGTGCACACTTCCAGTTTCATCCATTTCTATTTTAGTTTTGCATTCATTTCTAGGTGTTTCTGTTACACAATGTGTTTTCAAACAACATGCATTTCAATAGTTTTCACTTAATATTCAATCCATTTTATCAATTACCAGCATTTAGATCATTGAATTTAGTCATAATTACATCATACAATCCTTATTTTGAGTGAACCACTTAAATTTTGTGATGTGGGATCTATCTCTTTTCATTAAGTGAAAGACCCTAATTGAGCAAAAGAGACATAGCATTCCATGCACCTTAAAATATATGGTTCAGTAATGTGCTTATGCTAGGTGTTTTTCCTAGTATTGAAGGGCACAATCTTATGGTACTCTGATTGCATGTAGGCTATGGAGTTGATCATTGGATGGTTTGGAAGCTTTTGAAATAGCCTGTCTCTCTCAAATGCATGTGCATGATGGTGGTTTTGGAGTTGGCTTGAAATGGACCTAGATTTCTTGAACTTTTGTTTCCTTTAAACGATGTTTTGTACTTGCATGGCTATCTGGTTTTTTAGGTTTTACATGGTCAAGCAAAACTTGTGGTTATGTGGAGTTGTTGTGAAGCTATTTTCTAGACCCTGGCTTTTGGGGTGTGACTAGATAAGATAGTTGTAGTTCGGCATGGTTTGAGGAGGTGTGATGTCTTCTCTACATGGGAGTGTTGGTACATGATTTTTCACTCAACATTCTTGTGGTGTTGCTTGCTGGGTTCCTAGAATGTGGTGCTCAAGTTGTGAACATGATTGGCGAATTGGATTTGAGCTTGATCTAGTGTTTGAGTCAAGTTGTCTACGTTGTTATTCTATTTGAGATCTTAGTTTTGCAG
Organism: Sequoia sempervirens; assembly: GCA_007258455.2. Classification (NCBI taxonomy): domain Eukaryota; kingdom Viridiplantae; phylum Streptophyta; class Pinopsida; order Cupressales; family Cupressaceae; genus Sequoia; species Sequoia sempervirens. Next base: position 752,618,155 of record VDFB02058242.1, on the reverse strand, counting down.
TTTCCAATGCAATGATGGGTTTGCATGTTGTCTTTTAAATGGATCTACAGATTTTGCAATGTTGTGGGCTTTCTTTACCTACATGTTTGTTGTGGGACAACTTGGAAGTGGACTTTCTATATCCACAAGTTTGATTCAGTGTTGGTGTAGACTTGTTAGCTGGCCTTGTCTATGGTCACTTGTGCATTGGTATGGTTTCTCTTAGATGAGACTATGGATGGTGTTAAGTACCTTGATAGGAAGTTATGGGGACCTATAGCATTTTTATAATGATGCCATGAAAAGCTTGATATGCACTGGCGTAAGCTTTTGACAATGATGGTTTTGTCTACTTGGTTTAAAGATCTTGGTGCTTCTTGGTATTGTTGTCAGAAGGAAATTTTGATGAGTGGACCTAAAGGATTTTCATATTAGAAAATGGTTGGTCGGGATGCTTGGAAAGATCAGTTATCACGTTTCAGTGGGAGCTTTAGCAATGAATATGGGTTCATGGGCATGTATAGGATCATCCTGGAAAAAATATGCCTTTAAGTGGCAAAAAACTCAGAAAAATTAGAGTTCGGCAACTTGACATAAAAATTTGAATAAGTTGTCTATATTATTTAAAAAATATGTAACAATAAAATCTATAGAAAATTGAATGTAGTTTCTAAACTACTAGGTTTATTTTACAAAAATAAAAATCTATTTGGTGAAATTTGAAATTTCAATGTAGTAGTACTTAAATTTCGGAAAAATAAGAACTCGTGTCTGTTGACCACCCTAACCACAATAAAATGATAATATTTTTGATATAAGTAGAGGACTCATCTCCAAATGTGATGCATATTTTTTTGTAATTTTTTCCAAGTAAATAATTAATTATGAATTTTTTATTACAACTTTTAAAAATATAAAAACTCGTGATGTCTCACCACCTTAACTTGGTCAAAAATTCACAATTTTTTTTTTTTTTAATCCTATAATATGTGAAGCATAGAATGTGATGCATGTTTGGATTTAAAAATGTGATACCATTTGAAAGCTATAGATGTTTTTCAATCAGCCTATCAATTAGGACTTTAGTAATTCAAATAGAAAATGAATAATAATTATTTATTAAATTCAAATTAAAACATAATTTACATTGGTGGAAAGCTGAGAATTTCCTCTAAAAACCCTTTTCGTTTCATCAATTTTGGGTTAAAAAAGTTGTCAACCACGTACCCTACACATACCCATCATATTGCCACTTTTTGGCCCATCATGATCTTGCACATACCCTCATCAGTTGGCGATGGATGGTCTTGTCTAGTGTTGCAGAAGAGCTCTTTCACATTTTGCATGGATACTATTTGAAGATGTGCAATATCTCGTAGCCATGGAGGATTCTTGAATTCTTTGGTTGAGGTCTTGGCAGTGCTTGACATGTGATGTTGGTTTAGAGTTTGTTGTGTTTTATGTCATGTTATACTCTTGATTGTGCATTAGAGTTTTGGCATGATGTATTTCTCTTGAGGCCATGGTATGTTCACCTAAAGCATGGGATCTCCTAAGTTGGATGTGTAGATTATGATGTCATGACAAGTTCCTGGTTCAGATGATTGGAGCTTTGACAATGGTCTGGTAATTCTCTGTGTATTGGGTGCATTGGTCATATGCTTGAGAAATTCACGATAGCACTGTAGTGATGTATTTGGAGTTTAACATGAGATGATCATTTGTAGGTTCCCATTGTTACATGGATAATAAGTTGATGCTTTTGGTAGACTCATTATGTCGTGACCTTTTAGATTTGGCATTACCAATGCAATGGGAGTTCCTGGATGTGTTTTGTTTACTTTGACTAGTTGGCACATGGAGCTTGTATTTGTAGTTGATGGGTTGGATATGGAGAGGCATGAGTTTTTTGATGTTGATACCTTGGAGCTATGTGTGATTGGATGGATTAGCACTTGTTGTAGGTGTTATTTTTAGTCGTGTGTGTTTGATCAGTTGGATGGAAGTAGTTAGTTTTTGGTTGTTGATCTAGTTGGTGTTATATCTTGTTTCTGGAGGGTGACTTCATAGTTGTGTTCTGGTTTGAGGTTTAAAATTGGTGTTGTGTTGCTTCTATATAACTTGTGAGCATAGTGGAGTGGTGGTAGTGTTGAAGCCTTTGTTGTCTTTCAGATTTGGTTCTTGTGTTCTTGAGACTAGTGTTGTATGCCTTTGCTCATTCCTTTTTCTTGTGGTGGATGGCTAGAACTGTCATATGAGTTGGTGGGCATCTTGGATGTCATTACAAGTTTCTTCATTGGAGTGCAAAAGAATTGTTTAACATTCTTTAGTTTTCCTTGGAAGGAGCTAGTAAGTTCTTCATCTAGTGGGGGAATGTTGAGAAAAGTGATCAAATTTACTAGCTTCATCGGCTTCCTGGAGTAGTTTTATTTTCCTCCTTCATTGATCTGTGTTAAGTTTCCCATTCTCAAGTTTTTCTAAGTAAATTCATGGGGTTCTATAGTTTCATAACCTCCCAACTTAGTGAATATGAAGTGAAGGTTAATCCCTTTGTTGTCGGCGTGTTGTGGGTTTTGTGAATTTTGTAACCAATGACTTGAGGTTTGAATGTTTAGGTTTTGAGTGAAAAAGTGATCCCTTTGTTGTCGGCATGTTGCAAGTTTTGAAAATTTTGCAACCTCTAAAATGAGGTTCAAAAGTTTTAGTTTTTAGTGACAGGGAAATCCCTGTGCTATCAATGAGTCACAAGTTTAGGGAAATTCACAACCTCCAACATGAGGTTTTGAAGTTCGGCTTTTTAGTGATATAGTGACTTGGAAGCCGATAGATGTGGGACCCGATAGGATGGTGGATTGTGATCAAAGGTTGATAGGTGGGGATGATGTGTAGGAATAAGGCATGTTGGCCTATGTGCTTGGTGAACTATGGTGAGATAGTAGTAAATGTCTCTTTGAGTGCATGACATGGTGTTAGGTGGATAACCCTAAGTTTGATGATGGAGATTTGTTCAACTACTTATCCGACAGCTAGAAATGTTAGATGATGGTGTGTGGCTCAAGGTGTAACCCTGAAGGTTTGTGGTATTTGAACAGTTAGAGAGAGAGAGAGAAAAGATAATCTCAGAGCTGCAATAACCAAAGGGCCTGAGAGGTTGGGTAGCTGAGAGAGAGCAATGATTACTATGGGCGTAGACTAGCCGAGAGGTTGGGTAGCTGAGAGAGAGAGATGAATCTCGTAGGAGGTGAAGGTTGAGCAGTTGTATGATAGAGGCTGAGAGGCCAGTGGCCAAGCCATGAGGTTGTGTAGCTAAATGAGATGTCTCTTGCTGAGGGAAGTGGTCACGATGGGTTATGCTGTCAGATATTCTCTAGAATGGAACAAGATGTAAACTCTGTAAAGGTTATGAGTCTGATATTGTATTTGTAACTGTAATTTTTTGTTGAATAATACAATGGCAATCTTGGATTTTAAAGAGTAAGTTTTTTTACTCAAAAGGGTTTTCCCCACGTATATCTATGTGTTAATGCCTTTTGTTTCATCTTTCATGGTTTTAGGTTTTGTTTGTTGAATCTATTAATGGTGTTGTTGAAACTAGTTAAGCATGAGTTTCTCTCAAAAGGATTAATGTGGAAAATGAACTGTGTTTGAATCCACTTTATGGAATAGTAGTACATGTCTTCTACCGAAGGCACTACTATTCTCAAATGTTTCTTTCTAAGATTCCCATCCATATTTCCCGACAATATGATGGGTTTCACAAGGCTAGAAATTTTTATTATGTTAGTTGACTTATGAAACACATTGCTCCACTGACAAGCTCCATAATGGTGAAATGAATCCGATGGTGAAAATTCACTTCAATACTATTTGTCATTTGTGAGATATTAATAGTTTTTCCTTTAAAATCCCTTTAAAAATATTCAAAGTCAATTTTGAGGCACCTAGAGGTTTTGAGTGGGCTTGATAAATGGAAAAAATAAAAAATAACCCTAAAGGAACCTTTAATAGACCTTTTGATTGTCAATATATTTTGAATGGTTCAAATGGTTTTTCAATCTAATGCCCAAGTCAAAATTTATGGCTCCTCGAATTTGGACTAAAATTTTGGAATTTTCTTAGGCTTCAAAAGTGGGCAATTGAATCTATCTAGTGCCAAAAAGGGAGCTAATAGTTTGTTAGAAAGAGGAAAAATTATATGAAGTGGTTATGAATGGAATGAAATTCATTTTGGATGGAAAGACAGATTAATTTCCTGGTTTTCAATTTAGAATGAAGGTTGGGGTTTCAAAGGTAATTATTGCCATTCATAGACTTGCATGTATTTGCAGCCCAAATTTTTTTAATAGTAGTCTTATGTCTAGATAGTTGTATTTCATCTGATTGCATGCTTGTATATGATTTCATTAAAGTATAATAAAGTTTCATGTTTTTTATTCTTGAATTTTGTTGTTTTTATAAGGTTGTGTTAGAGGGAGACACTCCCTTCACTAGTCATGAACATCAAAAGGTCTTCATGGACCATATGGTAGCAAGTTGTGTTATGTTAGGTTACAATAGATATGATAATGTAGCACAAAGAAATTTATCCCTAGACAATTTTATGCTCATTTGGGTCATTCTTATGGATGTTGGCCTAGTTTTTCCTAGATTTATTATTATAATGTGGTCAACACATTCACATTAGGTCTTGGACCCTTGTGAGTCAATAATAATTATATGATGTCTTGTAAAAGTGTTGTGAAGTGTTGTAACCCACTTTCACACTTTTCTAGGACCTTTTCAATACAATTCACTTAAATGGCCTCTTTTTATCACTTACCAAGCCTTATTTCAAAGTGTTGTAAAGTGTTGTAACAAACTTTCACACTTTTCTAGGCTTTTCATCAATAATTTAACCCTTTCTTATGTTTAAATGACCCCTTTATACACTTATGGACCCTACTTAAGTGTGTATTTGAGAATAATCCTATTAAATATCATTTAATACACTTTAATTCTTGACACGCATTAAAAATTCCTTGGCGGGACCAAGTCACCACTAGGGGTGACTTAGTCCCACTTGGCTCAAAAATTAAAATTATTTCAAAATTATGGCAGGATATTATTTTCTAAACCTTGACATCAGCCTTTGATGTGGTATTTTTAGGAAATTTTGTATAATCATGTATAAATATGGGGTTTTTCCTCTCATTTTACCCCCATTCACTCATTAATTCATGTTAGGGTTACAAATGGTAGATATCTAACAATTAAATATAGATTTAATTAATAAATACATAAACTAAAACACACATAGAATAAATTATAACATAGATAATTTAATGTATTTCACCCAATTCGGGCTACATCCACCAAACTGCAGTCACCCAATGATTTTATTATCCAGTGTAAAAACCTATTACAATCTTGCGAATAATCACGTTTTTCATCATATTGTAATCCACATCTGAACCCAGTCACCACATGCCAACAATTCATTCATAGTTCATTCATCATTCATCATCCATCTCAAATCAAGCAAGCTAGGGTTTTAGCATTCTAAGTCATCAAGATGGCTTTCTAAGGCATTCAAGGGTTGATTCTTCATCCATTGTTGCAGAAAATCAAGATCTATCATCATGGAAAGTTTCTAATTTCTTCATTTCATGTTCATGCTTCATCTTATTTCTTCATTTGGTTGAATTACCTAAAAGTGGTTTGACCAAGGCAAACACCCATTCCTTAACATTCAAAATTTCTCTTTCTTTCATTGTGTGTTTGTAAATTTAGGTATTTCAAAGACTTGGAGATAATTGAAGAATAATTTTCAAACTTTTTGAAGTCATATCCTTATTGGATAGGTCGAAATATCCACAAAAAGTCACTTTCAGGCCCAAATTTGGCAGTTTAAGAACCAGACACCTAGAGGAGCAGAAAGTGCAAAGTGAGGGCTTCTGACTCCACTTTTGGATTTTCAAAAAAAAACCAAAGTGGGATAAGTCACCATAAATGGAATTAGTCCCACTACACATTTTTTTAGATTTTTCTATAGATTTTGATACCCATTTGGCTAAAATGGGCTTTGAAACAGTTTTCCAAATCTAGGACTAAGTTGCCCAGAATGGGGTAAGTGTCTCAATAGGTCAAAATTTCAGAATCAACAACATTTCCAATCTCCATTCCATTCTACAACACATTTCTAGGTGCACCTCTTCAGTTCTAGATTTTTCTATTTTGTTACATGGTCATTTCTAGGTCATTTAGTATATGTTTGCATACTACACTGTGTTTTCAAACAATTTACGTCTCTTTAGTTTTCATTCATTATTCAATATCTTTTATCAATTTTCAAGATTTAGATCTTTTCCTTTGATAAATTTCAATCATATTTGCATTAGTCTTGAGTGAACCACCCAAAATTTTTGGATACCTTTCTCATTTTAGGTACAAAACCCTAAAAGTGTAAGAGAGTGTGTATCCCTAAAAAAATTACATTTCATCTTGGTGAACCTACTTTTTGCATACCTTCTTGTCTAATTTTGATCCCATCATCATCCTAGAATTATCTTTCATTGCACATTTTACATTAGTTAAGTTGAATTCGAAGGTTTCAAATTATGCATTAGTGAAAGTGCATATAGGTTGTAGTTTTGCATCTCAAATCATTAAAAAATTCTAAAATTCTACATTTACATCTTAGGTCTATATCTCACAACACAAAAAACATAAAAATCAACCAAAAAAATCTAAATTTTTTTAAAAAAATCACCACTCAGACTCATTCGCCACCTTGGGAGACTTAGTCCCTTTATGCCCTTGAAACTACCTTTTACAAAACTGAAAACCCTATTTTTAAGCTTTTGTTTGCTGCCCTTAACTATCTCTATGAGTTGGCTAATTTTTTGAATCATGCATTTCATTAGATCTAGCTATATTAGCTCATTTCATGCATTGTTACAATTCAACATTTCATTTTCAGATTATTGCATCATGTAACCAGAAAATTATCTTGCTTGAAAACTGAAAATTAAATTTCATTTTACATTCTTATATTGCATTTCAAGTTTGCATAAATTACTTTTTTCCAAATGTTAGTTTCAATCTTCTCTAAGTTTTCAAAGAAAAAATTAACTAATAAGCATGTTAGTCATTCATTTAATGCATTCCCTAGTTATGAGAGTCTCCTAGTGCAAGAGAATGAAAATGGTAATACTTTCCTTACACTTACACCCCCTCCTATCTCTCCTCTTTATGTAGATGATGTGATAGAAGAGCATACAAACATAGATATGTTGGAAAAAAAAGGATAGACAACTGAGAGGGGGGGTGAATCAGTTGCCACAAAATATTTAAACTTTTCAAACTTAACTTAATCTTAGATCTGATGAATGAACAATAAAACATGAACAGTCAACACATCAGAAGAATAGAGAATGCCTAGCTTTTTACATGGAAACCCTGTTAGGGGAAAAACCACAATGGATGTTATTCCACAATATTATACCCTATTAAAAGTATAATGAAAAATAATGGGAATGCACATGCATTCAAGAACAGTGCTTAGATCTCACTACTTAAATACTAGAGGGATCACTTCCCAAGGAAGAGAAATATGGATTAGATCCACAATGTATGAACTAATAAAATAACTTCTACACAAGCCTAATTATAGTTCCCGTTAAGCACATAAAACCTTCTTCATAGTTCGCTCAAACTTTTTCACACTGTGCTTTGCAATCGAATGAATACATCAATGTTTGCACATGCTCTCTTTCTCTAGATTTACCTCACATCAAACACACACTAATTTCTCTCAAACAAACACTCTTATATATCTGCGACATGAAATTACATCAACAACTTTGTCAACCAAAAGTATAAAACAAGTTTACAATGTTGGCCCAAATTTACAAATAAATTTTTAATGTGAATCATACATTGTCGGCTAATATTATGATGTGACCCAAACAATATATTCAAGCATGCTAAACATAAAAATTTAAATCTTTAAGGATCTGCAACATGTTACAACCATCATGTTGGCCAAGAACATGAAAACCAGAACACTTGCGAGAAAAATCTTCGACCACAAGTACACCAATCAACATGAACATACAAAAAAGATAGAAAATGATCTAGAAGCATCCATAAACAACAAGAACTAACAGAGAAACATCCACATAGCAACAAAAATTCCCAAAATCACATAAAATTCAATAAAAAACCACATAAATATTGTCATAACACAGTTGTTCATAGCATGATCAAATCTTCACGTAGACCTCTGAAACTTCTGGTAAATGAACTAGATACTCTCAGAAATAAACCCTTTAGAGCACAACAACTAATCTTCAACGTATAGAGAAAAACACCTTCATGACCTTCACTATTCCACTTGCAGCTTGCAACTCTTCCTTTTAACAATTTTCTCAATATCATCGACATATACAACCTTCACTGCATGAATTCTAATAGTGTTAACGTCAAAGACAACCAAATATCATCAACACAACCAAAAAATCCAACAATCTCCCCCTTTGGCATTGATGGAAACACATGATGGGAAAAATACCATCAACACAACTACACTTACTCCCCCTTAGGTTCTAACTATTTTCCTCAATTGCTCTTCTCCCCCTAAAAATATTTTTCACATTGTTCTTCTCTCCCTTTAACACCAATGGAAAAGATAAGCATTAATTTCCTACATACAAGCTCTGAACTACATAACTACACATCTAACTACTCCCGCTGAGTAGCATCCATGGAAACATCAATCCATATTAGGAAATATCTATGAAGCATGCAGATTGATGAAAGTAAATGCATCTTTAGTTCATATCAGGAGGGCTAATTACCCCTAGCATCCCTCGAAGATAATCAAAAGTATCCTTTGGCAATGGCTTGGTGAAAATGTCTATAATATTTTCTTTGGTAGGTACATATTCCATTCTAACTTCTTTCACATTCACTTTCTCCCTCAAGAAGTGAAACTCGATTGATATATGCTTAGTCTTAAAGTGTAGCATCAAATTCTTTAATATGTTTATTGCACTTGAGTTGTCACAGTATATGGAAATAGGTTCATCATATACTACTCTGATATCTTTCAACATCTGTTTCATCCACATCACTTGAGTGTAGTTATTTACATTAGCAATTTACTTTTCCTCGGTAGTAGATAGAGAAATGGATTTTTTTCTTTTTACTCAACCATGACACCAACTTCTTCCCTAGGAACAAGACACCACCAATAGTACTCTTCTTGTCATCTACATCTCCTGCCCAATCCACATCGGTATATGCATTCAAAGTAAGATCATCATCCTTAGGATACCAAATCCCAATGTCAACTATCCCTTTTAGATATCTGAAGATTCTCTTTATAGTAGTCACATGAGATTCTTTTGGATTAGCCTGAATCTAGCAACCATACATACAACATTCATAATGTTTGGTCTGGTCTGAGTTAAATAGATCAATCTACCAATCATTGGCCTATATCATGTTTGATTTTCCTTAGGAGAATCATCATTCTGTGTTAACTTGCATCTGGTTACCATTGGAGTACCAAAAGGCTTTGAGTCATCCATGCCAAACTTTTTCAGTAACTCTCTCACATATTTAGACTGAGTTATGAAAATTCCATTGTCTAATTGAGTAACTTGCAATCCCAGAAAGAAATTCATCTGTTCAATCATACTCATCTCAAATTCACTCTTCATTTCATGAACAAATTTCATACATATATTATCATCTCCTCCAAAAATGATTTCATCAACAAAGACTTCAATAATCAATTCTTTATCATCATCGAACTTGAAATACAAGTTGTTAGCAATACCTTTATTGAATCTAAGCTTTAGTAAATATTTATCCAGTCTAGCATACCAGGCTCTGAGGGTTTTCTTGATTCCATACAAAGCTTTCTTCAATTGGAAAACCATGTCTTCCTTGTCAGTTAGTTGGAATCCATCTGACTATTCAACATATACTTTTTCTTCTAGCTTACCATTCAGAAAAGCTGAATTTACATCCATTTGATAGACTTTATAGTTCTTATATGCAGCATAAGCAAGAAATAGCCTAATAGCTTCAATTCTAGCAATATGGGCAAAGGTTTCTTCATAATCAATACCTTCCATTTGAGAATACCCTTTACATACTAGTCTTGCTTTATTCAGACCACTTCACCTTGTTCATTTAGTTTATTCCGAAAGACCCATTTAGTACTAATAATTTTTTTATATTTTGGTCTGGGAACAAGTATTCATGTATCATTCTTTTCAATCTGCATCAACTCTTCCTTCATAGCTTCCATCTAGTTTTCATCATTGTAAGCTTCATTGACATCTTTAGGCTCAATCTTGGAAATCAGGCAATACTCTTCTGCAATCTTTCTTCTAGTTTGCACACCTTTATTCTTGTCTCCTATAATTTGATTTTCAGAATGATTTAACTTTACATACCTCAAAATTTTAGGATTCTCTCAAACTTTTGGTTCTTTTGTTCCTTCTTCTGCACTTGCACTTGTCTCTCCTTCTTAATTTTCTTGATTTACCGGAACATATGGAATAATTTGAAGTTGATTTTGTGTCTGAACATTTTTCCCTTTGTTTGTACTATCTTCCTGGTCATCTGAATCATATCCATAGTATCTGGATGAGCTATTAGAGTCCTCATCAACTCTAAAATTTTCACTTTCAACCATTTTTCTCAATCTTCTGTTATAGCACTGGTAGGCCTTGCTTTTAGTAGAGTAACCTAGAAATATTCCTTCATCACTTCTTGTGTCAAACTTGCCTATGTCCTCATCTCTCTTAATATAACACTTTCTTGTAAATATCTTGAAATATTTAACAGTAGGCTTATAACCAAACCATAGTTCACAAGGAGTCTTACTAGTATGACCGTTGACATTTACTCGGTTTAAAGTGTACACAACAGTGCTTACAGCTTCACTCCAATATATGTGAGGAACATTTCCTTCTATCATCATTGTTCTAGCAGCATCTAGAATTGTTTTTTTTTCCTCTCTGCAACTTGATTTTGTTGAGGGGTTCGTGGAGCAGATAATTGTCTTTTGATTCCATGCTCTTCAGAAAAAGAATTGAACTCCCTGGAGGTGAACTCACCACCTCTGTTTGACCTTAAGCATTTTTTTTTGACCTTTCTCATTTTTTCCATAGCTTTGAAACTTTTGAATAGCAACCCATATCATCCTAAGTAGTCATCAATAAGCAGCATAATGTACCTTTCTCCATGAAAACTTTTGACTCTAGATGGACCACATAGATCAGTATGCACCATCTCTAGTAATCCATTTGAATGGTGTTGTTTGCTCTGAAAAGAGACTCTAGTCTATTTTCCCATCTAACATTCCTTGTAAATTGCTTCACTAGCTTAGGTATATCTCTTACTGCTTGGGTGGAACTTACTTTGACAATGTTATCAAAATTCACATGACATAGCCTCGTATGCCATAACCAGCTTTCATCTACTTGAGTAGTTAAACAACATTCACTAGTAGCATTCAAGTGAAAAATATTACCTTTTGTCTTTTTACCTGAAGCAATTACATTACCAGAACTTCCAAGTATCCTAAATATTCCACCTTTCAACTGAATATCATAACCCTTGTCCACCATTTTTCCAACACTGAATAGGTTGTGCTTCAAACCTTCAGCATAAAGGACATCATTAGTGTTATGCTTACCACCAAGATAAATAATCCTCTGCCATGAATCACACCAACATTGTTGTCTCTGAATCTTACAACCCCACCGTCATACTTTTCTAGACTTACAAATTTGCTTTTGTCACCAGTCATATGATGTGAGAATCCATTGTCAATAACCCACTCATCCTTTTCTTCAATTTGGGCTGCAAGAGCTTTCTCAACTTTAGCAGATTCGGTAGCCACCAGACCATTTTCCTTGATAGCAAGGAACACCCATTCATCTTCATTTCCATTTTCTTTATTAGACTCTTCATCAGTCACTCCTTCTTCATCATAGTAACATTTATTTTGAAATCTAGATTTGTTAAGCTTAGTCCTAGGAATTCTTTTATGACACCTTGATGCAAAATGACCTATTTTATTGCAAGAGAAACATTTAATATGCAACATTGCTTTATACTTACCTTGTTCTCTTCCTTCTTTCTTCACAATTAGTTCTTCCAACTCTTCCACCTCTCTTTCTTCATATTCAAGTTGTTTCATTTCTTCCTCATACTTGAATGGCTTTCTGGAGCACTCTCTTGTATCATATCTTTGCTTGTTTCTTTTGGATACAGTAGCCTTAAATGCAATTTCAGTCTTGGGAATAGATTCACCAAATTCACTCAACTCAAAAGTATCAAGTTTACCAATCAATGTATCTCTTGACATATTTGTTACTGATCTGAATTCTTCAATAGCATGAGCCTTTGCTTTATAGGAGGGAGGCAATGATCTAATCACTTTAGCCTCAATTTCTTCCTCTTCAAGGGTACCACCGACACATCTAATACCCATCACTAGTTAATTTACTCTTTGCATAAAAGAAGAAATATTTTCATCTTCACCCATTTTTGAAAGTTTTCATACTTTCCTTTCAAACTCTATAGCTTAGCCATCTTCACATGTATATCTCCTTCATACAAAGTTTCCAGCTTCATCCAAATCTCATGAGTTGTCTTTAGACCTAACACATTTGCCATTTTTGAATCTGTCAGTGCACTCAACAAAGCTTCAATAGCCCTAACATTATTCTTAGCCTCTTTAATCTCATAAGTAGTGGAAGGATCATTCTAAGGAATAACATATGGATTCTTTTTAATCTTCCAGAAGGGTTCACCAATACACCTTAAATGACACTCCATCCTAGCTTTCAGGTATGTGCAGGATCATGATGGGCCAAAAAGTGGTAATATGATGGGTATGTGGTTGACAACTATTTTTACCCAAAATTGATGAAAAAAAGGGTTTTAAAAGGAGATTCTCATATTTCCAAAATATAAATTATGCTTTACTTTGAATTTAATAAGTAATTATTATTGATTTTCTATTCAAATTGGGACTAAAGTCCTATTTGGTAGGCTAATTTAAAACATCTATAGCTTTTCAAGCGATATCACATTTTTGAATCAAAATATCGTCACCCACATTCTATGGTTCACATACTACTAGGATTAAAAAAATTTTGAATTTCATGAAGTTTTCACCAAGTTAAGGTGGTTAGAAATATGAGTTTAATATTTTTAAAAGTTGTAATAAAATTCATAATTAATTATTTACTTGGAAAAAAATTACAAAAAAATATGCATCACATCGAGGGCATGAGTTCTCACTTATATCTAAAATTTTATAAAAAAATATTATCATTTTACTTGTGGTTAGGGTGGTTGAGACCGACACCTACTTCTTATTTTTTTCCATAAAATTTAAATACCACTGCATTGAAATTTCAAATTTTCAAAATATATATTTTTTTAAACAAACCTAGTAGTTTTAGAAACTACATTCAACTTGCTACATATTCTCTTCTTACATATTTTTTAAATAATATAGATAACTAATTCAAATTTTTATGTCAAGTTGCCTAACTCTGATTTTTTTGAATTTTTTGCCACTTAAGGGCCTATTTTTTCCATGATGATCCTACACATACCCTTTCCATAGTGAGTCTAGTTTGTTCCATCAAATCTAGGACTGCCCTCATTGTATGATGCCATCTCGGATCACCTAAAGCTTTTAAAATTCTTTAGAGGGACCTTCTTTGATACCAATTGTTGGAAAAACAAGGATAGACAACTGAGAGGGGGGTGAATTAGTTGTCACATAATAGTTAAACTTTTCAAAATTTACTTAACTTAATCTCAGATCTGATGAATGAACAATAAACCATGAACAATCAACACATCAGAAGCACAAAGAACACCAAGATTTTTATGTGGAAACCCTGTTAGGGGAAAAACCACAGTGGATGTTAGTCCACAATATTATACCCTATTAAAAGTATAATGAAAAATAATGGGAGTGCACATGCATTCAAGAACACTGCCTAGAGCTCACTGCTCAAATACAAGAGGGATCACTGCCCAAGGAAGAGAAATACTTATTATATTTGTAGGGTATGAACTAAGAAAATAGCTTCTATACAAGCCTGATTACAGTTCTAGTTAAGCATAGAAAACCTTCTTCACACTTCACTCAAACTTCTTCACACTCTGCTCTGCAATCGAATGAATAAATCAATGTTCGCACACTCTCTCTTTCTCTGCATTTCCTTCACACCACACACACACTAACTTTTCTAAAACAAACACTCTTATATATCCACAACATGAAATTACATCAACAACTTTGTCAACCAAAAGTATAAAACAAGTTTACAATGTTGGCCCAAATTTAAAAATAAATGTTTAATGTGAATCATACACCATTGGCTAATATTATGATGTGACCCAAAACAATATCCTCGAGTGTGCCAAACATTCAAATTTTAATCTTCAAGGATCTGCAACATGTTACAACCATCATGTCAACCAAGAACATGAAAACCTAAACACTCGCGAGAAAAATCTTTGACCACGAGCGCACCAATCAATGTGAACATACAAAAAAGATAGAGAAGCATCTAGAAGCATCCAAAAGCAACAATAACTAATAGATAAGCATCCACAGCAACATAAATTCCCAAAATCACATAAACTTCAATTAGAAACCACATAAATATTATCAGAACACAAGTATTCATTGCACGATCAAATCTTTACGTGAACCTCTGAAACTTCTGGTAGATGAACTAGATACTCTCAGCAATAAACCCTTTAGACCACAACAATTGATCTTCAATGTATAGAACAAAACACCTTCATGACCTTCACTATTCCACTGGAAGCCTACAACTCTTCCTTTTAACAATTTTCTCAATATCCTCAACATATATAGCCTTCATTGCAACAATTATAATAGTGTTGACATCAATGACAACCACATATAAAAAACACAACCAAAACATCCAACAAGATAACCATGATGATCATATTTGTTCTTCTCACAATACCTCTTCTTTTAATGATGAAGGTATCTTGGTGAAAGAAGATACAATTGTTGAGAATCATGAGGATCTTGTTTTTCCTTCTCCTCATCCCCTTTGTGAAGATACTTTAGCACAAGAGAATGAAATCATAGAAAAATTCCTAAAAATCACCTTATCTAATTTCCATTCTCCTTTGGCTTGTGATAGTGATTTTGAGGAAGATGATATTATACATGACAAGGGTATGTTGGTGTTAAATGATCAAATATTCAAGGTCTATGACAACCCTCTTTTGGAAGACATTAGGGATCAAAGGAATGAAGTCATAAATGATCATGATAATGATTTGTGTTCTACTCCTAGTATCTCCCCTAGTTGTAATGAAGATTCTTTGATGTTAAAAAACACAAGGAATGAGTCATGAGAATCTTAGTTGTCCCTCTTCACCTAAGGAGACCCTTATTCAACAAGATCATTCAACCATTGATCATTCCCCTACTTGTGATGAAGTCATTTTAAAAGAACCAATCCATGAATGTCAAGAACATTTTATTCATAGTTCTCCTATAAACTCTCCTCCTAGTGAGAATATCATGATGCTAAAAAGGGAAACAATAGTAATGTGTCTTCCTTAGATAATGATAAAAAGGTGATTCTAGATTTCCCTTTATTAGAGATACATCACACCAAGACCATTGAGGTTATGAATGCAAAAGTGTCCATTAGATCACCCTTGACTATTGGACCTCCTACATACCCCAGTGGATATCCTATGAATCCTCTAATTCCTTACCCACCATCACACAAACAACAAACTCACAACAAACCCGAACTTATCCTTTACCCACCTAAGAATAATGTGTCACAACAATCGAGTCATACTATCGTTTCTCATGCATATAGCACTAGAAATAATCCACAACCACAACAACCCACCCCAACACCATTACCTTTGGCTAATGCCATTTTACCTCAAGATCATCAATTACATTCACACATTAGGGAGTATCATCTTGTTGAACAACTTAAGAATACTCTTGCAAAGATATACCTATGGGATTTAATTTAGAATTCACCTAACTATCACACTATGCTTCAAACAAACTTACAACAAGTTTGTATCCCTTCTAATGCCCAACCAATTGACATAGCAACCATAGTTCAAGGAATAAATGCTTACATTCTTTTCCACCAAAATGAACTCACCCCTTTGAAAATGCAAAAACAAAATGAAGCTTTCATAATAATATCTCAATACAAAATAAAAGGGATAAAGTGACCCCTTGTTGAAAATGGCTCAGGGGTTTTAATGTGTGTAGTGTGACCCTTTTAGATAATCTTGGGGTTGATAAATAAAACATTCAACTTGCCTCTTTATCTATCAATGGATTTGATAGTGCAGGAAAGAAACCGCTTGGTGTGATCACTTTGCCTATTACATTTGGAATGTCCACATTAGAAATACTAATCCATGTTATGCCACATGATATTTCATATTATCTTATTTTAGGTAGGTCATGGATTCAAGCAATGAATGGGGTGCCTTCAACTCTTTAGAGTAAAATGAAGTACATCAACAAGAAAGTGTAGATACTTGAAGCTGACCCCGCATTGAGAAAAACAAACAGAATCATTTAAACACATTGACACCATCTACACAAGTCGAACCTATGCAAGACAAAGAAAAAAATTGAGGGAATCACAAAGCTCTTAGAAGATGATTGGGTTTCCTTAGATTTCAAACATATGTTCATGGGAGAATACAAGATCATAAGCAAAGATCCAAATATGGGACACGAGAAAGCAGTAATGTCAACACAAAACTTAGAAGACCCTTCGAAAGCATCCACCTCAACCACTTTAGAACAAAGGACAACAAATTATACAACAAACTTTGATGAACTCAACAACAGACAACCACCCGATCCAAAAGCAATGAAAAAGATTTATGGAAAAGGTTATGAACTTATGAAAAAACTTGGATATAGTGGGAAAGGATGTGGTGCTAGAGAATAAAGTATTCATGTCCCCATCGATCCTAACTCATAAGAAATAACTCATGGTCTTGGTTATTTTCCTTTGATAGAAATAAAAAATCCTTCACTTAACATCAACAATATAACAAAACAACCTTCTAAGATGACTTTAACAGTAGTGTATCCTAAGTTGATAGACACTAGTTTTCTTGATTGTCATCCTTTAAAAGACATGAAACAAACAAATACATCCTCACCTAATGTAAATTTCATCTTGCAAAACACTAACTATTTGAATTCGTTAGATTTTACACCCTCCTATAAAGGAGAGAACATCTCACAATCTAAAGTGTCTTGCATAGAAATGGCATCTTGTACTAATCAAGATAAATATTTATTGCATAATACAGGGACACCTTCTACTATTGATCAAGAGGGTATCTTGTCGAGACTCCTCCAAGATCACTTGATATCTCTCCCTCCAAGAACTTGAAATAAATTTTATTACAGGAATTCATTTTGCTCATATCATAGATTTCATGGTCATGTTACTGATAAATCTAAGGCTTTGATTAGTAAAATCCAACATCTTTAGGAGTTTGGTGCTCTCCCTTATGTGGGGGCACCTCATCCCTCTAATTGATATTGATTTTCACTCTAGCATGTTCCTCCTCAATTATTTTAGGCTCATCCTTGTCCTGCACTAAGTGGGGACAAGGGGTTCAATAGCCTTGTCCTCATATGTCACTTGTTTTTCCCTCTTTTTGCTAGCCATTGACCTTTCATTACCATAAAGAGAAAGCTTGGAACATGGACGACATGCCTTAAGTTGGCTTGCATGTGATATACTACCTTTTTCATGAAGTAGCTTATAGGAAACATATGACTTGGCATAGGGCTTTCCGAGTAAGCTCTCATGTCTTCTTCTTCTACTCTAAAGCTATTGCTCACAGTAATGGTGTTAGCAACCACTTTAAAGTGGGGGCATACATCGACACTCACATTTCATTATGTGATTTTCTTTTTCTTGCAATTTCCTCTCTTGGAAACATTAGGTACAATGTTGCACAGGATGAGACCTTGCACTTGTCCTCTCTTAGAAACAAGATGAGTCCATTTACACTTTTCCTCTCTTGGAGATATTAGGCACATTGTTCCCTAAGATGAGACCTTACATGAACTAAGAAAAATCCATTTGAACATTCCTCACACCATTTTTCATTTACAATGTATATGAGTTTCAAGCATACAAAGCCTTGCATATCTCATAGAGCTCAAAAATCATTTTCATTGTGGAACCTTATTAAAGTTATCCAGAGGTATAACTTTGGTATGGTTGAGTGGGAAGCCCATTTTGAGGAATGAATTTTCCCATAGCCACTCATGTGTGTGTGATCACATATCGGCTGTATGTGTCTTACCTCTTAGGATTTCTCACCCAACGGACAACCAAGAGTTTTGTCGCCTCAGAGTGAGTATGAATTTTTGGATAAACAACCTAGATCTGATCCACAACATGTTGGACAAATGGTCAAATCTTGATCCACCCTTTTTACTTCTCTTCCTTCTAGTTCTTTCCATTGCATGATTGTATATCTTGTTTTTCTAAAAATTATTCACCTTGTGTGTGTCCTCTTGTTCTTATGTTGGTTTGACTTAGGATCTTGGATCCTAGGGGCTTGACCAATGCCCTGATATTTTTCATCCTTTTTCATCCACATTGGTACGATTGTACCCCTCTTGAATGTATACTTTAGTGTGAGTTTGAAGTAAGTTCATCCTCCCACTAAAGTGGGGGCTAAATGTAGTGAAAAGAAATGTATCCCTAGACATTTTTACTCTCATTTGGGTCTTTCTTATGGATGTTGGCCTAGTTTTTCCTAGATTTAATGTTGTAATGTGGTCAACACATTCACATTAGGTCTTAGACCTTTGTGAATTAATAAGAATTGTATCAATGTCTTGTAAAAGTGTTGTGAAGTGTTGTAACCCCCTTTCACACTTTTTTAGGACCTTTGTAATATAATTCTCTTAAATGACCTATTTTTATCACTTACCAAGCCTTATTTCAAAGTTTTGTAACAAACTTTCACACTTTTCTAGGCTTCTCATCAATAATTTAACCCTTTCTTATGTTTAAATGACCCCTTTATACACTTACAAGGCCTATTTAAGTGTGTCTTTGAGAATAATCCTGTTAAACATCATTTAATACACTTTAATTCTTGACACCCATTAAAAATTCCCTGGTGGGACCAAGTTGCCACTGGGGGCGACTTAGGCCCACTTGGCTCAAAAATCAAAATTATTTCAAAATTCTAGGGAGATATTATTTTCTAAACCTTGAGGTCAGCATATGATGTGGTATTTTTAGGAAATTTTGTATAATCATGTATAAATATAGTGTTTTTCCTCTCATTTTACCCCCATTCACTCATTATTTCATTAATCATCCATCTCAAGTCAAGCAAGCTAGGGTTTTAGCATTCTAAGTCATCAAGATAGCTTTCTAAGGCATTCAAGGGTTGATTCTTCATCCATTGTTGCAGAAAATCAAGATCTTTCATCATGGAAACTTTCTAATTCCTTCATTTCATGTTCTTGCTTCATCTTATTTCTTCATTTGGTTTAATTACCTAAAAGGGGTTTGACCAAGGCAAACCCCCATTCCCTAACATTATACATTTCTCTTTCTTTCATTCTGTGTTTGCAAATTTAGGTATTTGGAAGACTTGGAGATCACTAAAGAATAGTTTGCAAACTTTTGAAGTCATTTCCTTGTTGGCTAGGTCAAAATATCCACAAAAAGTCACTTTCAAGCCTGAATTTGACAATTTCAGAACCATACACGTGGAGGAGTAGAAAGTGTAGACTGATGGCTTCCAAATCCACTTTCGTATTTTCAAAAAATCCAAAGTGGACTAAGTTACCATCAATGGTGGCTTAGTCCCACTACACATGTTTTTTAGATTTTTATGTAGATATGGATACCCATTTGGCTGAAATGGGCTTTGGAATATTTTTCCAGATTTGGGACTAAGTCGCCCAGAGTGGCGTAAGTGTCCCAGTAGGTGAAATTTTCAGAATTAGTAGCATTGCCAATCTCCATTCTAGTCTGCAACACATTTCCAGGTGCACCTCTTTAGTTCTATAGTTTTCTATTGTGTTTCATGGTCATTTATAGGTCATTTAGTATATGTTTGCATACTAGACCATGTTTTCAAACACTTTACATCTCTTTAGTTTCCATTCATTAGTCAATACCTTTTATTAGTTTTCAATATTAAGATCATTCTCCTTTGATAAATTTCAATCATATTTACATTATTCTTGAGTGAACCAGCTAGATTTTTGGGATACCTTTCTCGTTTTAGGTGCAAAACCATAGAAGTGTAAGAGAGTGCCCATCCCCCAAAAATTATAGTTCAAATAAAATAAATATCCCAGAAAGAACATAGGCTAAGGGTTGTGTTATGCTAGGTTAGTATGCATATGAAAAAATAAAGGTCCCATAAAGCACACATACTAGTAAGTTGTGTTATGCTTGGTAGCTATCTATATATGATAAAATAAATATCTAATAAAGCACATAGGATAGCCTTTTTTATTATGTTAGGTGTCTATGGATATGATAAATTAATGATCCCATACAACACAAAAGCTAGTAATTTTTGTTATGATAGGTGAGTTATAGGGTATATGGATCAAAAATCTAGCAAGTTGCATTATGTTAGGTTAATATGGATATGATAAAATGAAGATCTCATAAAGCACATAGGCTAGCAAGTTGTGTTATTCTAGGTGGATCATAAGTTACATAGATCATAGACTAGCAAGTTCCATTATGCTAGGTGACTATGAATATGGAAAAATAAAGATCTCATAAAGAAAAAATGATAGAAAGTTATGTTACACTAGGTGGATCATAGGGTGCATGGATCCATAGGATATGCAATTATGGATATGATAAAATAAAGATCCCATAATCTACATAGGCTATCAAGTTATGTTATGTGAAACATAAGAAAATAGGTGACCAAAAAATGGAATGGGGGAATGTACGATACACTTATCTTCCATATTTCATTAGGAAAAAGCGATCCCCTAGGGAAAAAATATTTGAGATCCATGGGGAATAATCAATATGACGAATAAAAAACTTCTAGGAGTTTTTCAATTTCAACATTAACAAATAAAGCTATCTTAGGATTCATCTTACATATCTTTTGTCATACTGAATTAGCATCTTGCACTAGGAAAATTTTGTACATAACTATCTTCGCATCAATACCCAACATATCCTAATAAGTCCAAAAATAAAGTTCATGAAATTTATGTAATAATGTTGCATGGTCTTCTTGTTCATCCTTGTTGGAAATATGAACAATAACCAAGATGATGTTGTACACACTTCAAAGGATCAATGAAGAAGAATACCATCCACATGAATAAATAAGTGTTGCAACATGAGAAAGAAGACAACTTGATCAAATGATGATCTTCAATGTATTGACATAGAACTCATGAGATGATTTACAAATGTACAAGAGCCTTGATTATATAGGCAAGGTGAGGGCGGGTTGGATAACCACCTTAGTTACAAACATTAAATTCCCAATGCATAATTATAAATGCATGAGAGAAATTTTAAATGCCTAGATAACTACAAGCTAATTAATGAGATATGACACCTAGGAAACTAACTCCTAAGTAAAATTATTAATGATGTGAATATTTCCTCACTAATATCTAGTTAAGAAATATCCTCATTCACACTAACACCCCCCCATAAGTGAAACTTGGGAGTGTAGTTATGATGCAATTGATGCAATATGATGGGCCTCAGCTACTAGGCCATGTTAGGTACCTATGTACAAATGAAGATGCAATCTCTTACAAATGAAGAAAAGGAGAAAAACTCATGGGACAAAAATCTGATGCTAATCATGTACAAGTAATGGAAGTGATGTATGGAGGTCTCAACATCAATACCCCAAGAGCTACATCCATCACAAGAGTGCTATATAATCAATACACCCCCATAAGAGGGAAATAGAGAGACTATGTAGCCCCCCACAATATGTAATCACCTACAAAAATGGTAATTTCCTAAAGAAAAAACATGAACTAATGTTAACAAACAACTTGTATCACTTTTAGAAGAAACAAAAAAAAGTACAAATGTAGTGATGCTTCCCATTATGAATAGGAATTCAAGGAAGGAAGAATGAATGATGATGATGTCTCTGAAAACTGCTCATGTGTATCCTTACCCAAGGAAGATGAAGATTCCACAATCGAATCAGGTACATTTCCAATCAATGAAGAAGGTGACAAACTAGGACTACATTAAAACTAATGTTGAACAAGATCCAAAGAATTCAATACAATGATCCCTCCATTGAAGGAATAGATGGAGACTAGATCGCCCCCCCCCTAAATGAAGCGTCTGAAAACCACTGAGAGAAGTCTGAAGCCAAAATGATTTCCAGTGATGACAAAATACATGTCTCCCACTAGGAAGAAGAAAATCCAATGGTAGATACTGAAGAAACTCCAACTCCATAATGAAACGAGAGGGAAGAAGCCTCATATATGAAATCTCTAAGAAGGAATAAAGAGTCTCCATGGTTGTTTCACCAAGATCAGGATCCCTAATCAAGGTTGAAACAATGGAATGTGGAGACTCAAGAATACCCTCTAAAGTATAATCTACATAGAGGAGAGATATCCCCTCCAGAATGTCCTCCAAACCTATAGAATTAGCCAAGTTTGCAATACCTAAAACAAAGCCATCTTGTGATCCCAAGTCTGGAAAATTGAATATGTCTTATTGAATAGGAATGATGGAAGCCTCAATCAGTGACTCTGTACAATGAATCACTGAAGTTGAAGGTACATCAACTGTCTCTGATGGAGAAGCATTTGAAGAACCCTTGACACCCTCATTTGAAGATTCAAAGAATTCCAAATTTTTAAGCTCCTACATAGCATTGTCATCATAGGGTATCCTTTCTAAAGAATCAAGAGGCTCATGACATTTTGAATGATAATCAAGGAATGGTGGATTATCAAGATCTTTGACTATCTCCCAAATATTAGTCTAAAGAATATGAGGACAATCACAATGATCAATAACTTTCAAAACATCATCATCAACATGCATTAGAATAAACTCTAAGACATCATACCTTTTGCAACTCCAAGAAAATATTTTGATACCTTTATCTGTAGGGGGAACAAAACCATACAAATATGGCAACAATTGAAGTGATTGGAAATGGTTCATGATGCAATATCTCCTTTTTTAATAGTTTCCCCTTCCCAACATAAGCAATGAAGGATGAAATGAAAACCCCATAAAAAACTATGATTGATCTCCAAGATTACAAAGACATTGACCCTCAATATCAAATAGAAACTCCCAAATATGATGCACAATTAAAAATGAAGCCTCCCAATGCAAATATACCTTCTCCAAATTGCAGTATGTCCAAGTTATCAAGAAAATTCCACAAATTAAAAAAACTCAATAGAATGTACCTAGAACTTGATATGAGAAAATTAGATGGATAGAATGATAGAGCTCTGAATCAGCTTCACAATGCCGCTGAAATTTCCAAAATCTAACAAACTGGTGAAAATATATGAGCTTTGGAGTACAAAAGGAAACACTAAATTCAAGCTATGATAGAATATTATAGATGTAAAATATGATAATAATTCCTACATCAATGGAAAGTTCTTAGAACTATCTTTCCAATTATATCTTGTTTGCAAAAATATGATACCTGAGTCAAAAGTTATGGTGATTTTAAGAAAATTACCTAATTAAGACATGATGGGGCTTTTGTGATGGTCATTTGGCCGTCAAATTTAAGATAGTTGCCCAGTTTTCTTTTTAAAATCAGCAAAAAATAAATTAACCTTAGAATATGAAGTATTTAATATGAAAATGGGGGGTTTTGGGCCTTTCATATGCAACATCAATGACAACATTAATGAAAACACCACCAAAACTTGCTCATACCTGCAACAATCTCCCCCTTTGTCATTGATGGGAACACATGATGTAAAAAACCATCAAAGACAAAAAAAAATTACACAATATCCTGGGAGAACATCTTCTCTTCTTCTACAACTATTTTTCACATGACTTTCTCTCCCCCTTTAACATCAATGGAAAAGATCAACAACATTGATTACTCCCCCTTAGGAGTACACTCATACAAAAACAATGAAAACCTTTTGTACTCCCCATGTGGATTAGACCATTTATCAGTCCAGATAAATGAAGAATCTGTGAATTCACTAGACTGATGCACCTTCATTTGCACCTATTTAGGAGGGACAATGACCCCTAACCTCTCCCTAAGATGATCAAAAGTATCCTTCGGAAGAGCCTTAGTAAATATGTCTACAATTAGTTCCTTTGTGTTCACATACTCCAATTTGACTTCATTCTCCAACACTTTTTCTCTGAAAATGATACTTGATAGATATTTTTTTCTTCTTGAATGCATAATCGAGTTCTTTGAAATGTTTATTGCACTTGTGTTGTCACATAAAATAGAAATAGGCTCATCACATACCACACCAATTTATTTCAATGTTTGCTTCATCCACAAAACCTGTGTGTAGTAGGATGTTACATTAATATATTTTTCCTTTGTAGTGGATAAAGAAATCGAGTCTTTCTTTTTACTCAACCATGGAACTAATCTTTCACCAAGAAAGAAAGCACCACCACTGGTACTCTTCCAGTCATCTACACATGCAGCCCAATCAACATCTATATAAGCACTCAAGGTAAAATCATCACTCTTAGGGTACCATAATCCATAATCCAGTGAACCTTTAAGATATATAAATGTCCTCTTTACAGCTATAACATGTGTTTCTTTAGGATCTACTTGGAATATAGCAACTAAACATACTACATGTGCATAATATTCGGTCTAGTATCAATAAGATACGATAGTCCACCAATCATAGATGTGTATTTGCTTTGATCAATCTTAGTAGATTCATCATCTTTGCTTAGTTTTCATCTGATTACCATAGGATCACAAACCGGTTTGGAATCATCCATCCCAAACTTCTTCAACAGTTCTTTTACATACTTAAATTGTGAAATGAATATCCATTATCAATTTGATTCAATTGTAGACCAAGGAAGAAATTCAATTCACCAATCATAGACATCTCAAATTATTTTTGCATATCTTCAGCAAACCTTTTACACATGCCTTCATTTCCACCAAAAATGATATCATCAACATATACAACAACTATCAACATTTCGTTACCTTGCACTTTGAAGTAAATATTGTTGTCATCAGAACCTTTGTTGAATCCTTTCTTTGTCAGGTATATGTCCAATCTTGCATACCAAGCTCTAGGAGCTTTCTTCAATCCATACAATGCCTTCTTCAACTTCCAAACCATGTTCAGTTTGTCTAATAGCTGAAACCCTTCAAGTTTCTCCATATACACTTCTTCCTCTAGTTCACCATTCAAAAATGCTAACTTAACATCCATCTAATACACTTTAAAGTCCTTGTAGGTAGACAATGCCAAAAACATCCTAATCACTTCCATTCTCACCACAAGGGAAAATATTTCTTCAAAATCTATACCTTCAACTTGTGAATATCCTTTGCATACCAGTCTTGCCTTATTTCTTCCAACTTCTCCACTTTCATTCAACTTATTTTAGAACACCCATTTCGAGCCAATCACATTTTTATTCACATTTTTAGGGACTAGTTCCCACGTCTAATTCTTTTCTATCTGTTGCAATTCTTCTTTTATAGCTCTCATCCAACTGTCATCTTCACATGCTTCACTTACAGATTTGGGTTCAATTTTAGATAATAGACACAAATTTACCTTTGCTGAAACTCTACTTCTTGTCTTCACACCTTCACTTTTTTCTCCAATTATCTAATATTTTGGATGATTCTTCTGTACATACTTAGGAGTACTAACAATAGGTTCTGGTTCATTTTCTTCTTCTTCTTCTTCCTTCTCCTTATTTTCTTCAAGTACATGTCCACAAATAGTATCATCAGGTTCAACTTCACTTATCTCAATAGGTTTGTGTATGTCTTCATCAAATCTCACATTAGTACTTTCAATAATATTTCTCAGTATTTCATTAAATCATCTATATGCTCTGCTAGTAGTAGAGTATCCAAGAAAAATTCCTCCATCACATCTACCATCAAACTTTCCATGATTTTCATCATCTCTTTTAATATAGCATTTTCTTCCAAATACCTTAAAATACTTCACAGTAGGAGTCTTACCAATCCATAACTCAAAAGGATTCTTTGTGTTGTTGTATCTGATCTAAACTTCATTAAGAATATAGACAACAGTATGTATCACCTCTCTCTAGTACACATCCAATACATTTGATTCTTTTATCATAGTTCTAGCAGCTTCCTATACTATTTGATTTTTCCTTCCAAATACTCCATTCTGCTGAGGAATTCTTGGGGAAGAAAACTATCTTCTTATGCCATGTTGTTCAAAAAATGCATTCAATTCACTAGAAGTGAATTCTCCATCTCGATCACATCTCAAACACTTTATTTTCAAATTTACTTCTTTTTCCACTCTTTCTTTGAATACCTTAAACCTATCTAGAGCCTGAGTCTTTTCTCAGAGAAAAGAAACCCATGTCATTCAAGTATAATCATCAATGAGTAGCATGAAATACCTATCACCATTTAGGCTTCCAGTTCTAGTCGGACCATAAAGATCAGTATGTATTAACTCCAGCATTCCAATAGTACAGTGCTCTTTTCCCTTAAAGTTGCATCTTGTTTGTTTCCCCAATTGACAACTTCTACAAATAGCATTACTAGGTCTTGTGATTCTAGGCATCCCTCAAACAATCTCCTTTGCACTGATCTTGACAAGGTTATCAAAGTTTACATGTCCCATTCTCTGGTGCCATAACCAACTTTAACTGAATTGAGATACAAAAAAAATGACCATCAACTCCCTTCAGCTGGTAGATGTTTCCACGAGTTCTTCTTCTAGAAACTATCATATCACCATTTTCGGAACCTTTTTCTGATTTCACAGGTATTGTTTTGAAGCACAAGTTTAAAACCATTGCTACACATCTAACCAAGACTCAGAAGGTTATGCCTCAAACCTTTCACATAATATACATCATCAGTACTATGCAATCCATCAAAAATAATTGAAACTTTCCCATAGATCTTAGCTCCTGAATCATCACCAAACATAACTAAACCACCATCATATTTCTCAAGTTTAGTGAAATTTCTCTTATCTCCAATCATGTGATTAGAACATCCACTATCAATTAGCTAGTAGTCTTCATCCTGTCTTTCATGAGAAGTGGTAACCAAAGTACCTTCCATCTTATTCCTCTTATTATTCAGAGCCTTCTTACTTACACATCTTCTAAGGTTAGTGGCTATATATTTACTTTCCAAAGCTAAGAATAATAATTCACTATCATCAATCTCATTTTTAGATTCATCATCATAAATTCTTGCTTCTTCTTTAACATAGTACAACTTATATTTCTTATCCTTCCTATCCTTATCCTTATAATCCTTGTTCTTCTTATGCACAACCCTATTCAGACATCTTGAAAAATAATGACCAATATTACCACAACTAAAACATTTAAAGGGTGACATACCTTTATACTTTCTGGTGCCTTTCTTAAACTTCCTAGTGAATTTTGCTCCCAACTCATCAACACCATCACTATTTGGTTCCTCTTCAATCTTCAATGCCTTAAATGTAATTTGTGTATTTTCTTCTGTCTTGTATTCTTTTTGGAACTTGCTCAACTGAAATTCTTGCAAGGTGTCGACCAGCTGTTCCAAAGTATACTTCTTAGGATCATACACTTCTTCAATCACCAAGATCTTATCACTATAGCAATCTGGTAGGGTGATCAGGATCTTCTCAATTATGTCTTCATTTGATAGTTTTCCTCCTTGATTTCTAACTTCATTTGTAGTCAGTTCAACCCTATGAAAGAAACTTGTAAACTCTTCACCTTCTTCCAACTTGTAAACTCTTCACCTTCTTCCATCTTTAGATTCACAAATCTATGCTTTGCTGCCAGCTTCTTTGTCAATTTCACTCTTTCATTTCCTTCATACATGTCTTCCAAATTTTTCTAGGCCTCATATATATGTAGTATCCAAAGAAAGAAATTTAGCTCACTCATTCTTAGATAATCTACTGCAAATAGCATACTTCGCCTTCTCATTTTCTTCATAAGTAGATATCTCATCTACAATAGTAAAACCACCTGATAGGTATGTATACTTTGTCTCAATAGCCTTCAAGGTCTTAAAACCAAGAGAGATAATATATCATTTAATTTGTCCCTTCCAATCATTTTAGTCAATTCCATCGAACATAGGGATCACCAACTTATGCGCCATCGGGTCTTCCTTAGGCAATTAAGCTCTATACCAAGGAACCAAAGCTATGATACCAATTTTTAAATAGGTGTAGGACAACTAAGAGGGGGGGTGAATTAGTTGTCACAAGATTCAAACTTAAACTTCAATACTTATTAATTTCACAACCACACTATTATGTTATTAAGTAAGAGCATGAAACACAAATAATAGAAAGTAAATCAACACAATGAACACCATATTTTTACATGGAAAACCCAATGAGGGAAAAATCACAGTGAGGGTTAACTCACAATATAAAGATTATAAAACAGAGGTACATTGCCAAGGGCTCACTACCTAGAAGAGGACTCACCATCCAAGAACAAAGGATCACTACCTATAAAAGGTACTCACTATCCACAGAAAAGGACTCACTGTCCAATAGGGAGGCTCACTTCCTATAGATACAAAAGAGAACAAAAAGATCCACCACAACAATTAACACATTCACAGGATTGCAAAAATCTTTATCTCACTGCCTTCAACAAAATGAAGAACTATTATCACAACTCACTCACACACTCTTCTACTCTTATTATTTGTGGCTCACTTTTTTCACTTTGCATCACACTATCATACAATTCTTCACAACTCAACTTACTTTTATACCATCCTCAACCTTAGAAACTTTCTCCAAGGTCAGCCACAAATACCTCATTTCATAAATTCAAAATAGTTCAGCTACTCAAAATTCCTGAGGTGGAAAGGAATAAGAATGGACCAATAAAAACACTTTTTTTAAGATCAAAAAAATAATATCTTGAAAAATTCACATGCTTCCTTAAATTAATTTTATTCTTCAAATGAAGTGTAAATACTAGGTCAGCCAAACCGAATGAACACACAAATGATCATTGATGTACACACTTCCCAACAAGAAGATGACACATGGATACCACAACATGCTTCCTTATGCATGGGAATACATCTCAAAATCTTCAAAATACATCTGCATAAAAACAATAAACTCCAGTCACTGAACATCTTTCACCAGTCCAACTGGACTGTTTAAATTCACACTGAAATACTGAAACATAACTTCTGGATCACCAATCTCCAAACCTCTTTTCTAGAGCACAAAAAATACCTTCAGAAGACATATTCTAGATCTACAAGATCTTAAATGAAACATAGGAGGACTATAGAGCAACAATATTTCTCCCAGTCCACAGAAGGCCAACTCTGCCAAAATAGTTCACATACCGATGAACGTAACTTTCATGAACCATAAAAAAAGAAGCTAAAACTTAGGAGGTATCAATACAATATCACCATCATCAAACCTTCAGATCCACACAAGCATAGGATCCTCACAGGAAAAATGTGGAGCACATATCGGAGCACATTCTGAACATTACCATCACTCTGACTTCTCTTCTTTATTAATTTTCTCAAAAGTACTTGGAAACTTATCAAACCAAAACATCTTCTACACTATAAAGATAGTTCCATGTACTCACAACATCTTAGTAGCATCTTAGATATACATGTACAATCTACAACATACTATTCAACTGTGTTGACATCAATGACAACATTAATTACAACACCACCAAAACTTGCTCATACCTACAATAGGATAACCACCTTAGTTAAAAACATTCAATACCTAAGCCATAGTATAAATGCATGAGACAAATATTAAATTCCTAGATAACTACATGCTAATTAATGAGATATGACTCCATTAAATACTAGTTTCTAGAATGCCACCTAGGAAACTAGCTTCTAAGTAAACTTATTGATGATGTGAATAGGTCCTCACTAATGTCTAGTTAAGAAATATCCCCATTCACACTAACAATCCTCATCTAGAAACTTTCCTATTTGAATCACTCTCTTAATTAGATGTTTCCATCAATATGTTCAAATTATCTCGCATAGGTTGTGCACTTTGACTTGGAATTTTAGGAATATGTTCTTATTCGTCTTGTTCAACATTGCTTGTTTTCTTTTCTTCATCAACATATTCTATACTAACTACAACACAAGTTAATCCTTGTTTGTGAAGGGGAGTTGGTGAATTATCATAAACTCCTAACATTTCCACCAACGAGTCATCATATTCAAAATATTCTAATGATTCATCACTTGTTATATCAATTAATTCAAGATGCTTTAGAGTGAGAGTTGTCTTAGAATATTCACACATAATGTTGTTTACATTAAGTGCAAGCCTTTTTTCTTCTTTTGTTATCTTAGAAGGGCAATATCCAAGAAAGATTTTTTTTCTTGTATGTTAGGTTTTATAGGGTCATAGATGAATTGTTCTTTCACACCACATCATTTTCCACTATATCCAATTTGTTTCAAGAGCCCATACCTCTTCCATAAAGCTTTTCCATTTCTTTTGGATTTGGTGGTTGTTCATAATCAACTTCATCAAAACTCATTGTGTAACTTGTGTCCTCTTCTAAAGTGGTTGAAGTAGATGCTTTCAAAGGTTCCTCCAAAAAAATTTGATATTAATATTGTTTCTATTCCCCTTATAGGTTTTTTTTTTATGATTTTGTATTCTCCCATGAATGTAGGTGTGAAATCCAATGAACCCCAATCATCTTCCAATAACTTTGTGAATTCTTCAATATTATTTTATTTTTCTTCCTCTTGCATGGGTTCTACTTTTGAAGTTGGTATCAATATTTTCAAAGGACTTTCCATGGCTTTCTCAATGCACAAACAATTTTCTTAGTGAGGCTTAGCCTTGATTGTACAGATCTTGTCATTGTTGATCTAAGAGGATCTAGAAAACCTAAAAAATTTATAGTCTTATAATACAGTGAAATCAACATCACTGGAAAGAGCTCGCTGACATGATCCTGGCACAACTTGAACTATGTCAAAAGGAGATCGCATGTGCGAGTTATGCTCGGTCAAATGTTGAGTCAAATTAGGTACCAGAGGCCAATCAAAGGTAAAAAATTGATCATTTCCAATTTGGTTTGAAAAATCAGTGTCAACATGAAGTGCTCATTGAGATGATTATGACGCTGCTTGAATTTTGCAAAATAGAATTTGTATGTGTAATTTATGGCCGGTCAAAGTTGCCAAAAGAATGGGTTGACTAGGTCAAATGATGACATCATCATGCTGACGTGGCATCACCTGGGCTTGACACTTGGCATCCATATTGATGATGTGGTGCCATATTTTGTAGGGTGATGTGGCATGTACAGTTGGCCTAGACCAATAATTCTTTGACACTTGTCATTGCTAGAGTGAATCATCATCTCTCCTACATGGCACATTCTCTAGATCCTACGTGGTGGTTAAGGTTACTTAAAATGTTATGTAGGAAATTTGAAACCTTTACCTCCCCTCCACTATAATTCCTCTACACCACTAGACCAGCTGCCATTCAGGGCTATAGATAAGGATGGATTCTATTAGAAGACGTTAGAAGCAGATGGAAGATAAAGGAGGCGCTGGTGGTTTGAACCATCAACCCCAAAATTAATATCCAACACTCTACCACTAAGCCATGCACTTATTACAGGATATGCATTCACTAAAGTGTTTATTATTGTTACTTAGTGGTGGTAAAAAATGAAATGAGGGCTCGGTTTAAATCGAGCCCCCCCCCTAATTTAACTCATTAAATATTTTAAAGTCGATAACATAAGAATTTAAAAAGGATTTAAAAAGATTTTAAATATTTTAGAAGACAAGGGTTTAAATTAGATTTTTAAAACCTTATATAGGAGATTTGGGAGATATATTATTGTAAATGGGAGATTGGGAAAATCCTATGGTTATAAACCATATTATGCAAAATTTGTGTATAAAAGGGGGTAGTTTTACTCTTGTAACACAAGTGTTGGAGGAGGCAATTTTTTCTTAAGAGGTGATTTTATGGAGGAATTTTCTTGAAGAGAATTTGGAGGATTTTTGTAAGCACAAAGATATTGTGTTTTTGTAATACTTTTCTGTGTAATTGGGTTAAGATACAGTTGAATCCTAACCCAAGAAGGAGAGTACAAGGGTGTTTTTAGGTGCAAGAGAAGACTATAAAGAGATTTTACTATAGGACTAGAGCTTGGTGTTAGAGTAATAAGTTGTTTTACTTAATTAATTTAATCATATTGGTTAATTAATTAAGTCACTTATCACTTTAGTTACTTAAGCTAAACTTAGGCACATTAATAATTAATTATTTATTAATTATTAAGAGTGCACACTAGGGTTTCCCTTTTTAGGGTTTGTTGATCTCCTTTCATAAGGATTGATCTCATTGTAATTATCAATGGGAGAATATATGTAGCTTTCATATCTTCTTGAAAGTTTTCTCTCTTCTGTAACTTTTTCTTGTTGAAGTTAATTGCATACATTTGTTTGTAGATCTCTTGCGTGGAAGGTGTTTTGTTTGTTGTTTGATCCTGTGGCTTGTGGTTTTGTGCTTGTTTCACAATTCCAACATGGTATCAGAGCGTGGATTCAGCAAACCCCTTCTCGATTTATGAGGTTTTCTTCTTCAACAAGGGTTGCAGGCTTCAGATCTGAATACCCTTTGCTTTCTTTGCAAATTTTGGAGGAGGAAATTTTTAGAAGCATTTTGGCATGAATCAGACCTCTTCGTTGAATCCAGAGCTGCCGAAATAGTCCAGATCGACCTTTGTTTCGTCAAATTTGGCTTCCGTTTGTCAGATCTATGAGGGTTTGAAGACAGGGCTTTTTTTGCCAGATCCAGGAGGTGTTCGACTTGTCAGAGCATTTTCATCCCAAACGGATATCGCCATTGCATCCGCAGCAGCCAAAAACTTTAAGATCGACCGTGAAATCGTCAAAATCCAAACAATTGATTTCTGAGGCAAAAAATTTTGTCCGTACGGCCTTGTTTGCCGCCAGCACGTGGATCGAGAAAAAAGCCCTGGTATTTTTTAATTTTTCGGAAATTTTTTTTGTCCCAAAAATTTTTAAAAAGGTTGTAAATTTTTTGTTTTGATTTTAAATCAAAAACAAAAAAAGTTTTTTAAAACAAAAAAAAAGCCTTTTAAAGGCTTGCTCAGGCCTACGGTACAAGGTACCCACAGGTACCTGCGTATGCAGGCCTGCGGGCCCTAAACCGCCAATCGCCTGCGTCAGCCGCCGGTGGCATTTAAAGCCATCCGGTAGTCTGACTGCCGGCGACTTATTTCCAGCCATTTTTTTTATGATTTTTTTTAAAAAAAATCATAGTTTTTTATATATTTTTTTAATTGTTTTTTTTAAAAACAATTTTTCTGTAATAAGACCAAATTGTGCAAACGAAGTGACGGGTGTTTGACCATCAATTTTAAGCTCAATTTTCTGTTGCGACGGCCGTTTGGACGTCAAATTTAATCCTGTGACTGGTTTTTTTGCCAATTTGGAGTTGTTTTCTTCTGGAAGCCATAACTTTCGCCCACGGTGTCAAAATCGCGCAAACAAGATATCATCAGAAAGAGGACTCAAAGTACTTTCCAGTGGTGTAGGTATTTTTTGGAGATTTTTTCTCAGGTTCCTGTTATTTCCAGTTAAAGTCAGATCTTCTTTTCCAGTGTTGTCTTCAGTATTTTCGGCATAACTTTTGCATACGATGTCGAAAATGGACAAACAAGATATCATCAGAAAGCTATTTCCGAGCTCTTCGCAGTGGTACAGGTGGTTTCCAGATTTAATTTCTGGTATTTTCCAGAAATCCTTCTTTTTAGGCATGTTGTCCTATTTGGACATTGTAGACATTATGGACTCACTTTGCATGTATTTCTTTTTTGTAAATGCACTGAGATAAATTGCCTCAGCATTGTATGTGTAGTATTGGGTTTCTTGCACATCACTTTGTGCCATATTTTGTACTCGCACTGTATTATAAAGTGTCATGGGGGGTTGTGTAGTGCCTTTGTTTTGCCATCACACCTTTGTCCGGTGAGTGTCCCTCCACGACAACAGTGGATCCATATGATTCTAGCTTCATGTATGTGTGCTTTGGTTTGCACACCACTTTTTCAGTTGCAGGTGCTTTCTTGTGCACTTTCAGATGCTCTTGGTTCCTCTTCATGCACTACTTTCTGGCATTCAGTTTTAGTGTACCTGTCACGCCTCTCCCTTTTCAGCATTATGGGGGGGTTTCTACTGTTGGTGTTAATGCTTCCTTGGTTTCGATGGAATGAGCTATGTATACAGTATTTGTTCCTATGTACTAGGTGGATGCAGTATTTGGTTACCCATGCATTTTGGTGAGATGGATCACTTACCATATGGACACTCTTACATTCCTATTTTTTGGAGGCAACCTTCCACTTTTTCATGATCAGTTCTTCAGACTATTGGTACTTGTTCCATCTGTATCTTCGTTCCAGATGTTTTTTCCTTTGTTTGCCATCTGATTCGAGTAGTGTCATTGGGGGCACTCATGCAGATTGTTGTCTTCTTGATCCTGATCATCATATCTTTAGAGGAGGTTCTTCGGCACCGTAGCAGTCATCTTTTGACAGAGTTTGCAGCTTCTTCATGCTTTTTTGATGTTCTACATGTTCTTCTTTTTCTGGACATTTCCTTAATTTGGAGGCTTTTCAGTCCTTCAATCGCCTTTGATCTCTTTTTGGAGTAGAGTTTTGTTCCCATGAGGTTTTCTCTATCTCTCCACTTTATAGAGATCTTCTGTTTGTACATGGGTACCTTACTTGGCCTTGTTTGCCAGGACCCATCTTTGCTTTCATGCATCTTTTTCTTAGTGTTTTAGCTACTTCCTAAGTTCATCTTAAGGGGGGGTGTTAGAGTAATAAGTTGTTTTACTTAATTAATTTAATCATATTGGTTAATTAATTAAGTCACTTATCACTTTAGTTACTTAAGCTAAACTTAAGCACATTAATAATTAATTATTTATTAATTATTAAGTGTGCACACTAGGGTTTCCCTTTTTAGGGTTTGTTGATCTCCTTTCATAAGGATTGATCTCATTGTAATTATCAATGAGAGAATATCTGTAGCTTTCTATCTTCTTGAAAGTTTCTCTCTTCTGTAGATTTTTCTTGTTGAAGATAATTGCACATTTGTTTTGCAGATCTCTTGCGTGGAAGGTGTTTTGTTTGTTGTTTGATCCTGTGGCTCGTAGTTTTGTGCTTGTTTCACAATTCCAACACTTGGATGTAAAAAATAATGTTAAAGCTTGGCATCATTAATAAAGCAGT
The DNA here is from genome assembly GCA_007258455.2 of Sequoia sempervirens. Lineage (NCBI taxonomy): Eukaryota > Viridiplantae > Streptophyta > Pinopsida > Cupressales > Cupressaceae > Sequoia > Sequoia sempervirens. Next base: position 752,582,573 of record VDFB02058242.1, on the reverse strand, counting down.
CCAACATTGAGAAGCGGACCCAAAGATGTCCTTTAAAGGACAAACTTTGTTATGAAGCTCGTGATCTCTCTTCTTATTTTCTATCTCATAATTCTCTTCAGTATTTGTTTCTTGACTTTATAAATACGTAATTTAAGTGATTAGTTTATGTTTCATTGATTTTGTTAAAGAAAAAGTGAATGCTAGTTTTTGTAATTTCAACGATGAAGATTCGTAACCACACAATTTTGTTGGATCGAGAAAAATTGTAATTTGAATCAATTTACATGATATCTTTGTAAACTCTAATTAGAGATAAAATTGGTATCAGAGCCCGTTTGTAGGAAATTGTAGAAGTGAATGTTAACCAGGTTGAAACTGAAACAAGGAGAAGGTGCAATGGAAGAATTCAATGCAGAGATCAAAAAATGAAGGACATTTCCATGATCAAAGATGGCAGCTGAACAAAGTCCTACAGAGCTTGATGAGAAAGCTTTCCATAAAGCATTTCTCTAAATGAAGGCTATGGTGGAAGTTATTTTCTGAGAGAGGCAAGAACGAATGAAGAGAAAGGAAGGAAAGGAAAGAAAGGAGGAAGTTTAATCCTTGTTGAAAGAAGATCAAGGTAAAGGAGTAGGAGGTTGTGGTGACCCTCCTGAACCTCCATCCCAGTCCTCTTTATCTTCTTCATCCTCTTCATCCTCTTCTTCTTCTCCATATAACTCTTCTAAAAAGAAACAACATGTGCAAACTAATACACCTTTGTTAAAACTAGATGTTAAATTTGATTTGCTAATCTATAATGGATAATTGGATGCAGAGAAACTCAACAATTGGATCCAACAATTTGAAGTTTATTGTAGGGTACAAAATTTCACTGATGATTCAAAGATCTAGTTAGCCACTCTTCACCTGGGAGGCACAATGTTAATCTGGTGGGAGAGTAAGACTCAAGAAGATATTAGTCGATAGGTAAAATCATTTCTTCTTGGTTTGAGTTTACAACTGCACTTAAAAAACAATTCTATCCATTAGGTCACATGAAAAAAGCAATGATGAATTGGAAATCATTAAGGAAAGAGAAAGGACAAAGTTTTCAGGAATATACATAGGAGTTTAGGAAAAGAGCTTTAATTTTGGGCATTCCATTGTACACACAAGAAACTTTGTTAAAGTACATAGGTGGATTACATGAGAGTTTGAAACATACCATACTTATGTTTAATCTAACTAACATTGATGAAGTTAGTGTGTAAGTCATCCATTTGGAAACAAGATCAAGGAATAGCCATGATAATCTATTGATGGAATCCAAAGAAAGGGAAAGAGAAATCATAGTGAACAACTACTACAAAGAAAGAAGAGGAGAAGCCTTATTGCTCATACTACAAAAAGGAAGGACATGAAGATGCGAAGTGTTGGAAATTGCATCCTGATCAGAAACCAAAGTGGTTCAAGGATCATTTAAAGGGTAAGCAAAAGACTGTAACTATCATGTAGGACCTTGGTTCAAAATCTGGTGATGAATCAAAGATAGAAATTGTGGGTATTAAAGGTAATGTTCTTGTTTCTAGTACTAGTTCCCATGCTTCTTATATGGAGTGTAATGAAGTCCCTGTTGAAAGGAAAAGGAATGAGTTGTTTCAAATAAGGACTATTGCAAAACAGAGTAAAATCAATTGATACTCTCATAGATAGTGGATCACAAGTAAATTTAATCTCTAAACAAGTTAGGAAATTGGTATTAAAGACAACACCTCATCCTAAGCCATATCCATTGGGTTGGGTGAATGTTAATGCTTGGTTACAAGTGTCAAGGCAATGTCAACTCTGATTTTCAGTCACATCCAAGTTTGTAGATGAGGTAGAGTTAGATGTAATTCTACTTGACATTTGTGGGATGGTTTTCGGACTTGTCCTTATTTGTATGACAAGAAGGCCATTTTCTACAAGGAACATAACATGTATTATTTGTTTAAGGATGGAATTGAATACATGGTGAAAGCTCATCGCATGCAAAATGATAGATCTGTTGTAAACATAGGACATATGAAGATGATTGTGAATGCAAGCAATACATTAACCCTTATGTCTGTAATAGCTCATGATACTAAGCATGGTGATTCTAATCATGATAAGGTGTCACAAATAGCATAGTGTGAGGATCAGTTGCAAGCAGAGTTAGGCCTTCAGCCAAAGGTGGTAAAAGAGGGTTTGAATGTTTCATTTTCTAATGATGTTCCTATTCAGGAGATCCAGAATGTTGATATTTTTCTTCTGCATCATTTTATTGAGTCTTTTTGTTTTCCATTATGCTAGTTAGCTCTATGTGGATGGTGGATAAGACAATGAATATTTTTGAATATACAGTTGATTGTGTTAGCAATGCTATCACATTTTTCATCTTGTTTGTGATGAGTCAGATGTTCAGAATTCTAGCAGGGTGGACAAATGATACTGGGAAAGTGAGGCAACAATGAACTCACTTAAATGTAGTATAAAATCATACTTTTGGTGGTCTAAAATCTTCTCAATTAGGAGGAATGATCCAAGAGGATCTAGAAAAACTCAAAATTTTGTAGTCTTAGAATTTGACAGAATTAACATCATTGGAAAGAGCTTGCCAACACGATCTTGGTACAACTTGGACTATGTCAAAAGGAGATTGTATGCGTGAGTTATGCTCAGTCAAATGTTGAGTCAAATCGGGTACCAAAGGCCAATCAAAGGTAAAAAAATTATCATTTCCAAGTTGGTCAAACTCAACGTCAACATGAAGTGCTCATTGAGACGATTTTGACACCGCTTGAATCGTGCAAAACAAAGTCTATATGAATAAGTTATGGCCAATCAAAGTTTTCAAAAGAATGGGTTGACCAGGTCAAATGATGACATCAACATGATGACGTGGCATCACCTGGGCTTGACACATGGCATTTATATTGATGATGTGCTAGAAAATTTGGCAAGGTGACGTGGCATGTACAGTTGGCCTAGACCAATAATTCTTTGACACGTTGAATTGCTAGAGTGAATCATCATCTCTCCTATGTGGCACATTCTCTCTCCTACATGGTGGTTAAGGTTGCTTAAAATGTTGTGGAGGGGAGTCGAAACCTTGACCTCCCCTCCACTATAATTCCTCTACACCACTAGACCACCCGCCATTCAAGGCTATGGATAAGGATGGATTGTATTTAAAGACGTTAGAAGCCAATCAAAGATAAAGGAGGGGCTGGTGGTTCAAACCATCGACCCCAAAATTAATATCCAACACTCTCTATCGCTAATCCATGCGCTTATTGTCATATATACATTCACTAAAGCATTTATTGTTGTTACTCAGTGGTGGTAAAGAGTTAAATGAGGGCTTGCTTTAAATTGAGGCCCCCCCTAATTTAACTCATTAAATATTTTAAAGTCGATAACATAAGAATTTAAAAAGGCTTTTAAAATATTTTTAATATTTTTAGAAGATAAGGGTTTAAATTAGATTTTTAAAACCTTATAAAGGAGATTTGGAAGATATATTGTTGAAATTGGGTGATTGGAAAAATCCTATGGTTATAAACCATATTATGCAAAATTTGTGTAGAAAAGGGGGTAATTTTACTCTTGTAACACAAGTGTTGTAGGAGGCAATTTTTTCTTAAGAGGTGATTTTATGGAGGAATTCTCTTGAAGAGAATTTGGAGGATTTTTTTAAGCACAAAGACATTGTGTTTTTGTAATACTTTTCTATGTAATTGGGTTAAAAGGCAATTGAATCCTAACCCGACCAGGAGAGTACAAGGGTTTTCTTAGGTGCAAGAAAAGACTATAAAGATATTTTATGGTAGGACTAGAGCTTGGATGATGTAAAAACCATGTTAAAGCTTGGCATCATTAATAAAGTGGTCCAACATTGAGAAGTAGACCCAAAGACATAGTCCTTTGAAGGATGAACTTCATTATCAAGCTTGTGATTTCTCTTCTTTTCTATCTCATAATTCTCTTCAGTATTTTTTTCTTGAGTTTCTAATTATGAAATTTAAGTGATTAGTTTATGTTTCATTGATTTGGATAAATAACAAGTGAATACTAGTTTTTGTAATTTCAACAGTTAAGATTCGTAACCGCTAAATTTTGTTCGATTAGGAAAAACTGTAATTTGAATCAATTTACAAGATAATTTTGTACTCTAATTATAGATCAATTGTAGACATACTTCATTAAAAAACAAAGAGTGGAAGGTACCTCATTCATTTCATGGATACATGGTCTATCCAAAAGAAGATTATATGAGAGATCTTGAAGCATCATGTATGGATAGGATTTTGTAATGTGACCTTTCCAAATCTAATAGGTAATGTTATCACTCCCAAAGGTTATTTTCCCACATTGTCAAATACATGAATAGCTAGAGAGTCAAGTTAAATCATAGCCTTGTCCACTCCAATATTATCTAAGAGGTTCACACTACACACATTAAGAGTCAAACCATTATCAATGAGATTCCTTTTTATTTTACATTTGTTAATGATGGCCATTACCATGGAGGATTCTTTTTTTTTTTGTACTTCCATTGGAGGTAACTCATCTTGGTGAAAGATATAGTAAATTTTAATTCAATTCATACCTTGAATTGGTGTTTCTACATCATTTGGTTGTGCACTAGGAGGTATAACTACTTGTTACAAAGAATTGTAAAGCATGTGATGGAAATTAGGTGAAGCTTGAATAAGGTCCTATAGAGAAATCTTAGCAGGAGTATTTTTAAGTTGTTCGATAAGATCATACTCCTTTCCATTTTGCAAAGGAAATTGAGGAGCACTAGGAAAAATTGGTTGAGGAAATGGTAATGAAGTAGGTATTGTTTTTGGTTTCCTATTTTTCCTTTTGTTATATGTATGAGCAATGGTGTTACAACTTGGTTGTTGCAAAACATTGTTACTAGTAATTTGCCTTGCATAATTCAAAATGGTTCCTTAAGGTAATGGTTTCTCTTAGGTGGTCATATGATAAGCATAGGTTTGGTTTGAACTTGTGTTTTTTGATGTGAGGGTGGGTAAATTGTAAGTTGAGGTGTGATATCATTAACTTCTCTTTGTTTTGGTTTTTCATAACAAGACATAGCGGATGATTTTTGTGAGATGAAATCCTCAAGGGCTTTGTTGACACCAAAATTTGATGAGGTAATAGTGTCTTATGGGAAACTCAGTCTAACAGGGACCTTTTGCACTCAACTGAGTGACCTCCAGATTTTTAAAGAAGCTGACTTCTTCTATAGTGGGTTTTGGAAAGGGAAAAGGAAGTGGATATAATAAAGTAAAGTCTAACCTAAGGCGATGCACCAAGATCTGTTGATGGGCACGATAAATCATAGATTTAAGGACCTGAATGGTGTTGTTGCATTCTAAAACGTCAGAAACTTAAGATTATAGCATAGACAATTCATTTATTGACATAAAATAATGTTGCATACATTCCCGCTACTAAGAAGAGTCATTAGACATGATTTAGATAAGAAAATGTGTATCCAACATATATGGAAGTTCTTCAAATGAAATGTCAAGACAGTAAAAAGCATAGTTCACAGTTTAATCAAAAGCATGAAAAATAGAAAGGTCGAACAATTGGCATAGTCTGAAAGTCACAATCTAAATAAAACAGTAATAGAGGCCTAAAGTTTTTTTTGCTAAAATCAGCATATTTTTCTCCAAATTCTGGACCACCTATCAATAATAGAGAGAGTATATAGAGCAGGAAAAAAAAACCTCCCACCGCTTTGGAGAACAGCAACAGAAAAGATCTCACAATCCATTGCAATGATGCATGAATCAGAAGATTCCCAAGGCCATTACAACAGCATCAAATAAGAACACAACATCCAGTCGCCCTAAGTACAGGTGCATCCTTCGCAATGATGGCGATGGTCCCAGCAAGGCTCAAGAAGACAAATTTCATCCATCACCACAAATGATTATGACCAGCAGCACCCAATAGCATTACTTAGTTCACCTGACCCATCGCCCACATAACAAATTAGGATTTAGGCATGTGGTTTACTTTCGCTACCTGCATGAAACCTTCTCCCATCGCTGTCGAGGATTTGCAAAAATAGGACATGCATCAAATGGGCTGAGATCCTTATCGCAGCAAAGGGAATGCTCCATCAGCTGGGCGTGAAAGACGCGTGGCAGCATTTCACTACCCGCGGCTACTTATTTCCTCACTGCGTTGAAAGATTTGTGAACAGTTGCTACCTGGCAAAATGTGGGGCCTACCAACACCTTTTAAGAATGAAAAACTTCACAGAAGAATTTTGCAACCCAACGAGGCCTCAAGGAAGCAAGCAACAAAAGCAGCCCGTAACTGCGACATGTGGGAGCCCAGCGGAGCTTCCTAGGAACTGAAAGGAAAGTCGATACCCGAAGCAGCAAAGAGTCGCTGCATAAAGTGTCAGATCAAAGATTTGATAGAAAGCTGAGTAAACTCGACGATGCATAGGTCGGCACACACATAATGCAAAAATAAACCCGAAGGGAGTTGCTCAAATATTTATTTTAACAGCTTTTGGTGACTATCAGGGGTGTTTCGACAAAGGAACAGAGAACCCAAAATTTCTCTAGTTTTGGTAGACTAGAGTCTTATCCATAAGGCTAGTGGAGTCAGAGATTGGAAAGGGCCGACTACAAAGGTGACCATTCAGCTTCAGATGGCTTCATTATGTTGCGCAAATTATCATATGCTCCAAGTAAATCAATAGCTTTTTTGTGAGGCAGCACATCGGGTAAACTGGCCCATGCTTGTATATGAAATAGCAGCTGCGAGAGTGGATGAATGTCTGCCTCAATGTCGGCTATCATTGGGGAATGGCTGAACTCCCTGAAAGCCTCTGAGTCATTTTTCTTCTCCTCAATAATTTCTGCCATCTGTGTAATCGTGGCAATAGAGCCATCCTCGAAGAATGGGGATGACAGCCCCATCCTTCCTAACTCAGAGAAACTTCCCAGTAAGCCATCTAGTGTCTTACTTAGAAAAGTTGCGACTGCCTTAGTGCGCTGGAAAGAAGAGTGGCAATGAATGAATTTGTTTACCGTTTGGGCAGCAACGTCTCGATCTTCAATACCCACTCCGGCAAGGATTTCATCAAAGATGGAGTATAGCTTGTTGAGAAAGTCTTTCACCGCAGGAACCTTCTCTAGGATGAATCATGGGAACTGCTCAATTGTATCGTGAGCCTCCTGATTGAGCCACAATGCCTTGTCGATAAATCAGAGGGTAGGCTGTAGTGTTAGGCAAAAGGTTTTAATTTTCTCCCAGTGAGAAATGTATAATTGCCTAACCAGCGAAATGATATCAGGTTGTGCAAGGGAAGGCAACAGAGAGGCTTTCAGCGAAGTAATCTCCACATCTCTTGAAATAAGGGCCTCAGCTAATTCTATCTTTTTCCTTTTCTCGGACGTTAGCTACTCCGCGTAGTTGCTCATTTCTTTATTCCAATTCTGCTCAATTCGAGAGTGATTTGTTGATTGCTCCTCTAGAGAAGCCTTTATTTCTCGGAGCTCCTCCTCTAGTTGAGCCTTTAGGTCTTTAAATTCGGCCTCTTTCTCCTGTATTCTTTCATCATATTGAGCTTGTCAACGTTCCAACTCCTCCCTCTTTTGTGTCATCCCCTGACTATATTCAAGACGGAGGCGCTCAAGCTCTTCATTTTTTAGCTGTAGGTTTTTCCGTGCTTCTTGGTTCTTGCTTTGTATCTCTTTTATTATGCCTAGGTCAACAACTTGGGTCTTCACAATTTCACCTTGAAGCTTGTCCCTTTCAGCCTCCACTGCGAGTGCCCTTTTAGTCATGAGGGCGATAGCTGCCTCTAAAGATTTCTCCTTCCTTTCCAGAAAATTCACCATTTCCCTAGCTACCTTGAGCTGCTCATCCTTCTTCTTTAGCTGGTGACCGATTTTGAGGAAGTCGGAAGTGACTACCCATTGCGTTTCCTCCATGATTTCAACCTTATCCTATGGTCGGGCTACCTTCATGTCGAATCCAACCATATATATCTCATAGTCTTCTGGTTGCATTTCTCCCTAAGGCTTGCTTACCCTTGGATACATGGTTGCAAACTTCAATTCTTGTTGGGCCTCATCATACAAAGCTTGTACTCTTGACTCAGTAGAAGCACTATCATCCTTTTCCTTATGTTTCCTCATTCTATTCGCACGTGGCTCCTTTCCACAATCTATATGTGCTATGAATTCAGCTAGTGATGAAACTAGCCCACCTACGAAAGTAGCACCAGAAGGCAGGGCATAGGGGTAGGTAACCTTCATAGGTGCAAGCATTTGCTTCTTCTAGAGAGTGATTGTTTGCGGAGAGAAGTGCGACACATTCCATAGTTTGGTTTGAGAACTAACAGCAGGGCTAGGCATTTATACTGGCTGAATCGGGGAATCAGCCATAAGGCTCATTGGTCGGGAAAAGGGAGTTGCTAATGGGGTGTCAGCTTGTTGCAATGGAAGAGGGTCTGTAAGCATAGCAAAAAAAAATGGGTACTGACATGGGGAATGCCTTCTGAAAGTAAGGTAAGGAAAGTCTGAGCAGCAGCGGCAGGCATGAGCATACTCAGAGGAGTAATTATAAGCAGGTGGGCTTGCAAAAACTGAGCAAATCCAACCGGATATGTCAGACTAAAAGAAGAGGGTAGAGAGCTAGCCAGCAATGGGGCGGGGGTAGATACTAAAGAATGAGATTCAAGAGAAGGAGTGAATTGTACCTGTTGACTGGTCGATGGTGGTTCCAAAATCGTCGGTGACTCCTCTTCAGCCTCAAGTACCTAGCCAGTAGCGAGTCCTCCTCTGGCGGGTTCTTGCAAACCCTCCCCGATAATATTTTGCGTGTGTTGTCGTTTCGTAGGTAGAGCCTCCCTAGCTTCGGCAGTCATGTCCTTTTGTTGAAGTGATAGCCTCACTATTTTAGAAGCCCAAGTGAGTGTATCTAAGCCTCTTGATATATTAAAACATGAGTTCGTGGCCACATAGGTGAGTTGTCTAGAGACTTTCTCCTTTTGCACAGGGGAAACCGATGTCATTTCCTCCTCCTGCTCTTCGGATTCATCCCCCTCCTCACTCCTATCAACACTAGAGTTTGGGCTGGGATGGCCCTGTTTCTACCACTTCTCTTGGAATTCCTGGTCATCCTGTAATTGATCGTAAGGAGCATCTAATTGTGCAATTTCCTAGCGATATTTCCAGAAATCCTTTATTTTCTCCTCACTCCATTCTTCATCCTTCCTTAACTTGTTGTACATGTTGCACTCCATAGGGACATTATCCTAGGCCACAGCCACAAGAAAGTAGAATTTGTGCCATGGGCCTCTAGTGTCCCGCGTAGGGATTTGTGCCAATTCAACAAAATCCTCATCTTTGTCTGTTCGCAGGTTACGCCACTTCTCCTAGTATGGTCCAGAAACATGGGTAACTCTCATATGTGGCTTTGGAAAGTCGTTGAAAAGGTTATACTCCCATTGATTGTTTACCAGTACCAACCCTAGATGTGCCAGCTTGTCCTCTAACAACTGGTGCGATTGCTTTTTTAGCAAAGTTACCGACTTGAAATTCTTCAGACAAGTAAAGAATCCCTTCTTCTTGACCTTTTTGCTGCTATAAAAAGTGAAATCAATGACACACACTTGTCAAAATATTTCCAGCGCGAGCACTCTATCGGTAACGCAAGCTGAGAGCAGGAACAGTTTTCCAGTAAAACCCCGCATTCAGAGGATCATAAAATCCTTGCCCAAGAACCAGTCACAAGCAGGGGTGAAGCTCTGCATAAATCCGGTCTACTCCTTATCGAGCCCGATAATATCACCCTCCCCGATCAAATCATTCAAAATCAGGGCTATGAAATAGTCTGCAAATGTATAATAATCATATGATGCGAAAAGAAAAGGTGTCCATGTGTACACCAGCTTCCTTCCATTTTGCTCATCAAAAATTGATAGCGAAAAAAATCAGGCAAAGAAATCCGGGTTCTGATGCAAAAACATGTGGACCAAGAAGGAAACAAACCTAAACTTTTTCTCCCCCTGATAATCCTCAATTTTTTGTTTCATTTCTTCAATTATAAACTCAGCAAAATCATACCAGAAGATTTCATGTTGCTTGCAAAATTACATTGCTAGTCCTAGTTGAAAGGCCTCTATCTTCTCATCGGAGTCTCAGCCGCATACGAAGGCTAGCATGGACATGGCATCCTAGAGATCGTCACGGAATGCGCCATGCGACAACGAAATACTTGGCGCTTTAGTGGTTGAGATGTCTTTCTTACTATTCTCCTCTACCAAGAACTCTGAGCTAGTTTTCATCTTCTTCCATATTTTCTCTCCTTTTATCGGGCGAAAAGGCTCGATATTCTCCTTTCTATTACTTGGGTCCAGAATACATAACATGTGTTAGATGGCCTTTGCAGAGATATGCACTCTTAAGTTATGGCCTTTGATGTAGTGGGTATCAGGATTATAACAGTGGATAGCAGCATCAACAATCTCTGGGCAATAGTGCACCAGTGGGACCATGTATTGAGGGAGACCACTGTACCAAACTCTATGTGTCGTAGATTGGTCTGCCTTTGGTGCTAATAACCTTGTACAAGCTGCTTCTCTGAGGGACTTAGGGTTTTTTGCGAGCTTTGGGTCATAGATATTGTCTCATTTTTCTTCAATTTTTTTCTAATTTCTCCACTTCTTGGGTCTATTCAGCTCTTCTTTGTGGGCTCTCCTTGTCCTTTGGGGTATACCAAGCATAGCGTAAGCCACATCCTCATAGACATATACCTCTGTTGAAGAATGAATAGCTATGAATAACTCCTAGCTAGTTTCCTCCTACATTGGCTGAGCTGAAGATTCCATCATTTTCCTTCCCTAAAGATTCCTGCAAGTTCCTGGTTGACTATGACTATGCTCGGCTGTAGATAGATAGATAGAAAACAACTCTGCACTTATCCTTGGCATATGTAAAAATACTTTGAAATATTAAGCCTTTTCATGCAATAATAGCAACCTTTCCCAAGTTGGTAGGCGAAAGCAAGCCTTTTGCATTTAATTTGGCATGTATCGTTAATCTGCAAATTGTGCAAAATGAACTGATTACTATTTTGAGGCGGTCGGAGTTCATTATTGCATTTGGGCGATCGTGTGATACGTCCTGATCTCCTTGGAACTTGAGTCGGCAATTGGCTTGCCAACCTTGCATTAGTATGCACTGGCAATTAATATCCCGACTAAAATGATTACGCCAAGCAAATGATCACAACCTGAAAAGATATGAATATCGCCTTAGGCTCTTGGACGCGCTTGAGAGATGACACAATAGCCTACGGCCATACGTCTCACTGCCAACAAGTGCCACCTTTTTAAATTTAATTAATCAACTTCATTTAATTAAGTACGCCTCAAGCCATGCTATCACGGATGTAACTGGCCCGAAAATGTGAGCAAACGTAGGCTCGCCTTTCAAGATAGCAACTAGCATAACCTCACATTTTTTCAAAGTGGATTAGCATGAGTCTTGTCAATTTTTCTATAAATAGGCCAGCAAGTAGTGAGCAATTTATACTTAGCTTTTGAGAAGTGATAGGCCAATAGTAGAGCCTTAAGCAAGTCTTTTCATAGGTTATGTGATAAACGAATTCGGCATTAGCTTAGAAGCCTAGGGATAGTGTCAGAACAATGGATACCCCAGTTCACCTAACCTCGTATAAGTCATAGATGACATTCCTAGGGGAGATTTCAACTAGGAGACTGAAAAAGATGATGAAGAACAAGCATTCTCTGATTTTGGTAGCCATAAAGTGGGTTTTAGGAAAAGATTGCATAGAATATGAGGATAAGTATCGGGTGAATACTGACGTATGGTCCCACTTTATAGCATCCATGCTAGACATTTGCGTCCCCCAGCCACTTATTTTGAAACTAGTTAAAGAAAATCTTCCCAAAAAAATACCTAAATGGTCTCGGTGAGGTCGTTGCACATGCTGCCTATGGGGTAGTTCTGCCATCAGCCAGCGACCTACGTCGCTTTATTGAGGAATAAGCCGTTGTCGTTTGGCTACCATTTCTCAGTGAATTCCACCTACAAACCCGTGATCAGCACCATCAGAGAGTTACTCAGGCCCTACACTTCCTATTTCGTAACTACAATGTGATACCTTTCTACGATGTAGACTGGTATACTGACTTCAGGAACCTGGTGTTCCCCCCACCAATGGTGGTCGTGCCAAATGATGCTACCAGTGCTACCGAGGAACCCGTGGACGAGGAAGAAGTGGATGCTGCAGTGAATGCGTCAAGTGCCACCAGCCATGCCTTCGGATAAACAACCCCTTTTCCTATTGCTCAAAATGTACCACCCTTCCTGCTCCACAAACTACCTGACCTTAGCTGTATATAAGCCTGAAGAAGGCTATTATATATATAATAGCTCAATATACCTATAAATTTTGAAATACGGCATCCCATCCATTTTTGTAATGAAAAGAACATATATAAATAGATATCCATCGTTTTAAGGAAAATTCATGCTCTTTCTTTTTATTCTGTATTTAAAATTTCTGGGTTTGCAATGTTCATATGCTATTTCTCCGCACATGGGTGTGTTCTATGTAAAGCAACTCTGGTGTTTCACCCGCCAATAATAATGAGTTAATTCTGCAGAACAACAACTGATTTAGAAAAAGACCGGCCAAAGAAACAAAAATAAAAATAAAAGCGATATTTACATATGTACAAGGTAGAGCCTAACGCCTAATGGAACAGCTTAAGATGAATCCCATTGATCGGGATTCCTAACGGTTCCTATTCCATATTCTCCAGCTTAAAAGCATTGTGTTCTTTGCACCAAATCACTTTAAAGGGACCCTCCCATAGGCTGTCAAATTTACCGTGCTGACCTGGCTTTGCAGCCCTACTATCATACTTTAGCACTAAGTCTCCACATTTTAGACCCTGGTCGAAGCCTTCTTGTCAAACCATCATTTGACCACTTGTTGATGGCTTGTCATTGCTATTAGGGAATTCTCCCTTTTTTCTTGTACTTCCAATAGTTCGGCGAGCTGAACCTCCATGGCTTCATTTTGTTCTATCTCAAGAGATTTCAACAATTGTATTACCAGAATCTCCATGGAGATAGGTAACAGTGCTTCTTTCCTGTATACCAACTCATAAGGCAAAGTCTTAAGGACCTGCTTAGGAGTTATACGGTTTTCCCATAGCACTGTTTGGAGGTTTTTATGCCATTCACTCTGGTGTTCTGAGCCAATCCTTTTAAGAAGTCGGACTAAACTTTTGTTCATCGACTCTACTAGACCATTTCCCTATGAGTAATAGTTTGATGATGTTTTAAGGAATATGATATTCTTTAATGCAAAGTGACATACCTTTGTACCTTAGAATGCTCTAGCATTGTCTGAAATGATAGTTTTCGGAGGGCCAAACCTTGTCACTAGTTCCTTGAGGAAATCTACAATCTTTGTCTCTATTGCATCTTTAAGGGGAACAGCCTTCGTCCACGTGGTGAAGTAATATGTGGTAGTTAGAATCCACTTGTGTCTGGCACTAGAGACCAGTTTGATCATTCTGATGAAGTCTAGGCCTCATTGTGCAAACGGTTCGTCCGCCACTATAGGTCTGAGGGGCATTGCGAAATTCTTCCTTCTGTCGGCAAAGAACTGACATTTTTTACAAACTCTCACCAATGAGTGGGAGTCACTGAAAAGTGTAGGCCAATAATAGCCAGCATGCATGATTTTAATTGCAGTGGTTTTGGCAAAGAAATGCCCTCCTGCAGCGCTATTGTGGAATGAGTCGAGGATCCTCTTCGCCTGCTCTGAAGTAACGCATTGCAGGAGAACACCATTGAAATTCCTTTTGAAAAGGACTCCTATCAGCGTATATCCACAATTCTGAAGCAGGTAATACCTTCTTTTTTGGGATGAGAGGCCTGGCAGATACTTTCTGGTTTGCATGAAGCTCATTATATCAGTCAGCCAATCGCCTTCTGATCCCGATACATTTATCAAGACGAGCTCTGGTTGTTCCTCCTCGACAGGTACCTCCTCGTTCTGTGCCATATACTCACAAAGTCCTCTTCCTTTAATAGTCTTAGTAGACCTCACTTTGATGTCATATTCAAGGGTCTTGGTGATCCAATTAGCCCTTTTTTCTATGATCTCTCCTTCCATGATGTATTCACGCACACTGGAATGTGCGACATATACTAGAACTTTGTTGCAGGAAATTAGATGGCAGAATTTTTTAAGTCCCTTTACTATTGCAAAGGCATGTCTTTCGACAAAGTTATAATTTTCCTCATATTCTTTTAGGGTCCAAGAATAGAATGCCTCTGGATGTTCCCCCTTTCCTTCATTATCCTTTTGGGTTAGAACAATAGTGATACTCGACTTGCTACTGAAAGTATACATTATAAAATCTTTGGATTGATCTAGATTAACCAACACTGGGGCTATGGAAATCACTTCCTTGACCCTTTCAAAATCCTCTCGAGCTTCTGTTGTCCACTTGAATGTTTGATCCTTCTTCAGCATTAGGGTGATCGGCCTAATCATTCCCATGAAATCAGAAATAAACTTGCTGATGAAATTTACTTTGCCTAGGAAAGACTGGACACCTTTCTTATTTACCGAAAGGGGAAGTTCTTTGATAGCCTTTACTCATTCAGGGTCAATTGAAACACCTTCTCTAGACACAACATGCCCCAACAGCTTACCCTGCGACACTCCGAATACACATTTCTTTAGATTCAGGGAAACCCTAAACTCCTGGCATTTTTTAAAAACTAATTCCAAATGATCAAAATGATAATCTTTAGATTTAGAGAACACAGTAAGGTCATCTAGATAGATTAGAATAAACTTATTGATCAGTTCGCTGAATGTGATGTCCATCGCCCGGTGGAAAGGTGCCCCTGCATTGGACAAAAGGCATTTTAGCATATGCAAATGTTCCCCACTTCATGGTGAACGTAGTCTTGTGCTAATCCTCTTCTTTAACTGGAATCTGATTATAGCCAAAGAAACCATCCAGTAGAAAGAACATTTCCGATCCTGCCACAGTTTATAGGATAGACTCCATAGAGGGCAATGGATAGTGGTCCTTCAAAGATGCTCTGTTCAGGTCTCGAAAGTCCACACATAAGCAGATATCCCCATTCTTCTTTCAGACTGGGACCAAATTCGATACTCAAGTACTATGTTTTATTGGGAAGACAATGTGTGACTTAATGAGCTTGGTTAGCTCCTGTGCCATCAGGGCCTCAATTTTAGGGTTAACTGGCCTCTGTTTCCGTCGGACTAGTTTCACACCTTCTGCTAGCTCAATAGTGTGTTGAATGATGCCAAGATCGTAACCCTCTAGATCATCATAGGACCAAGCCACTACTCTATAATTTTCACAGAAATCGATGAGCCTTTCCTTCTCATGGTGCGGGAAATTTTTTCCCACTCAGAGATTTCTACCATCGGAGACCCGAAGGTCTTCATAATCACTTTCGTCTGCCATGAACTTTCGCTTATCATTTCGGGCGTCATTACAATCAAAAATATTTTTGACAGTAACCAATCCTTTCAGAAGTTTATTAGATTTGAGCTGCATAATTTGTCCTTCATAAGCCTCGATGATCTTTGGTTGAAGTTGATCGACGAACTCCTCTGAGTGCTAGATAAATGAAGCGATGTGTTAATCACTTTCAAAGACTTGCCAACTCTGATCATTATTAGGGATGGCTGGTCGGACTAGTACTCATACTGCATGTTCATTATGAAGCAAGTCAGAAATAGGATCAAACTGAGTACCAATCACAGCCATGCGATCGGCATCGCTATTTTCTTTTCGGGGAACGGTCTGGATATTGAAAGCTACAAAACTATCAATTAGGTCCCAAACTTGGTGCCGATAGGATCTCAGGCAGACATTCTTTGCTGTAGACATTCCTCGGACCTGGTTAACTACCAGTTCAGAATCTCCAAACATAATCAATTGCTTAATGCCCATTCATTCCGCAAGGCTTAGGCCTTGGACTAACCCTTCATATTCAGCCTCATTGTTTGAATAGGGGAAGTGAAAATGGAAAGACTTCAACAATTTTTCATTCTGTGGGGATATTAGATATACCCCTACTCCAGCACCTACTTTGCTTCTTGCTCTTTTCAAAATACAATGTCCATAGCTCATTTGCTTGGTTACAGTCAGATTCTTTGGCGACCTTCGGAAGCACCTGGTCTTCGTCATAAATTACATATGTGCCCAATCCTGTAGCATGATAATTTCTGAAAGGGTCATTGTTTATGTGTTCGCTCAATAGAGCATCTTCTTTATCATTTCGATCTCCGCTCACCTTCTCTTCTTCTAGAAAATCAACACTATACATTTCTTTCTTGGTAATAGAGGTATGCGCCGCTTCAAAATTGATCAAGGCCTCATCCGCCACATGTTTAGAATGTAGAGCCTTCAATTCTATCTTCATTTTTGTGCCATGTTTGGTCCTAAGTATCAGATGTGACCAATCCAAGGACAGGTATCCACCCACCTTTGAAGTAAACTCTCACGATAGACATAGACCAAACATAGGAGGAACATCTATGATCACCGTATCTTGCGGGACCGTGATACTAGGGCGGGAAAATAGGGTTAACAGAAGCACTTTGATGACACCTACAGTCTCAAATTTGTTTCCATCAAGCTGCATAACCCCTCTTTTCATAGGTTCGTAGGTGAGTCTCAAAGCTTTGACTATTTGTTTAGGCATAACTATCATACTAGTGCTAGAATCAATCATAGCATTGTGTAATAGCTTCTTTCCTACAATGAGAGTCAAGAAGAAGGGTTGAGGTTTCAACCTACTTTTATCTTCAGCAGGGGATTCTTTCACCTTGTCTGTAAGAACCTTAGCTGGTGGTATTTGATAAACAACCTCTATACTGGCAGATGGTGCGGGGTTGATCTCTTCTTGAAGCACCTTCTGTAATACAATCTTCTATTCTGAGATAGCTAGAATGTCCCACAAAGACACATTAGCGAATGATTTCTTCAATTGCTCTACCACATTAAAAGGTGGCAAACTCAGAGATTTCTGCTCCTTGGTTCTTGCTATAATAATTTCCTTCTGTGGTTGAGAAGATGAAGGGATGGTTAAAACACTGGGAATTTGATCAGAAATGCTTTTGAGTGGCAGGTTGTCTGGATGTGGAAACACTGGCTCACTGGTGAATCTCCTCTTTAAGCGTGTGTTGTAATCAAAATGTACTTGCGGTGTTTCAGATATGAATGCATCATTGGCAAACACTGTTTCTTCTTCCTCCATCTAGGAGAAGAGTGCATGATCAGGAGCAATATCAGACTCTTGTTCTAAAGACATTCCTTGCATTTGCACAGCAAGGACCACACTCTCCATTGGCGAGGCATATACGTAACCCCCATTTTCCATTGTACTACCTTGACTGTGTTGCTTCGCCACTTTCTATTGTAGGTTGCCACGCGGACAATTTCGGGGCATATGTGCATCACTGCAGGGGAAACACCATGGATTGATATCATCAATAAGATTGTTTTCTCCAGCGGTTAATTCCCTACTCGAGCTTGGCGACGTACTTGTCAGCGGAGTAGGCACCGACACCATTTGGTTTGCCATCAGGACTGGTGGATTAGTGTGAGGCGCACCCTGATATTGATTCTGCTAATAGGAAGATCACCTGCCTTGATAGTTTTAATATGCAAGCTTTGGAGGTGTTGCTTGGTTTCACTTGAGAGTGGTTATATCATTTTCCATGGTTCGCAACATCTCTTTGAGGTCGCTTATTTCATCTTTGGAAGATCCTGACATAGAAGCTACATTTTCAGGCGCAGCCGCATATGAGTACATTGACTGGGTAGTTGCGGGCGCATTAGTCGATGTGACCTCCTACCTGGGAATCGATATTTGAGGGAATATCAGAATAATAGGTCGAGGAGGAAATCTTCCGCAATCTATCAAATGATTCTCAGCTTTGATAGCAGTACCATAAGCATCCGATAGAGTAGCTCCTCCCAAAGACTTGATCATTACAGAAATGTCCGAATGGATGGACTTCAGATAGAATATAAAGGCCAACTTGGGAGTCGGGCGGATAGTAACAAGGATCCTCTACCAATTTGCATGAAATCAGGCATTGAAGTCCATCAGAGCCTCCTGGGGAGCTCGTTTTATGACAGATAGGTGATAATATAATGAAGAACGATCTCTGTCATTTGAGAACCTTTCATAGAATGGATCTCCGAGCTCATCCTAGGTGTGAATTGAATTAGGAGTTAGCATTCGGTACCAATCCAAAGCCTTTCCTTTAAAAGACGTGGCGAGGAGCCTTAGGGCTACATTCTGTGCAGTAATACCGTGTACCATATAAATGTCCGCTACATCCTACAAATGTTCTGCTGGCATTTTTGAGTTGTCTCCGACAAATTTGGGGATAACTTTTATGGCCAAAACTGGGATAGCGCCCCAAATAGCAGGCACTACCGGGGCTACCAGGGGACTCCCAACATCCCATGCTACGTAGTTTCTA
>VDFB02058242.1:752550020-752563903 GCA_007258455.2 Sequoia sempervirens | reverse complement strand
TCAGCCTAAGCAACACTTTTGGGAGAAAAAATAAAAATAGAAATTGTACTCAATTATGCTCATTGAAACTTGAAACAACAATTTAAATCTCAATACTAACAGAACCATAAAACTTTCTGTAAATCTGAGAAGGGTAGACAATTGTTACTAGTCACCAAAAGGTACTTTTGAGAGGTTCTCTAGGACTCATTAGCCCATGGGCGAATAGGTATTTTTTTAGGGTTTTCAAAAAACTTTTGAGAGCCTCTGATGTTAATTTGTAGCTTTTGTTTGATCCAGGTTGCAGTGTCGAAAAGTTCAAAATTACATCTATAGGTGAGTTTTCATGAATTGGTGACAACTTTTCCAATCTTGTTCTTCAAAATATCTTCAATCTTTCTTCATATGCCCAACCTAGCGTATGAGCCTTATTTTAACTTGGACCTATTTAATTCAAATTCTTGGTAGGATTTATTATCCTAGATCTGATGTCGGCTTGTAGTGTTGTAATTTCAGGAAATTAAGCATAAACAAGTATAAATACTAAAAGGTGGAAAATTGGTTTTGCTTCCCACCTAGGGTTTCGGATCTAGAAAGGATAATTTTCACTTTCACTCAAGAACAAACCCTTGAGATCTCAATGCAAAAGAGAAAGATACCTTGGAAGAGGGATATTCAAGGGGCTGAATATGATTTAATAAGGGGTTCACCACCAAGTTTAAACTTGGAAAAAGACAATGAAATGCAAGATGAAATGAAAAACCCTAATTGAATGCAAAGTAACACTAAATGACCTAGAAAAGTGAATGAAATAAAACTAAAAATTGAAGACAGGAAGCAATGCACCTGGAAATCTGCAAATGGTTGAATGGAGGTTTGGAATACTGGAAATTCTAATATTAATGCTGACCAGAACTCATTCACCAAGCTGGGTGAATTAGTCCATTTTTTGGAGAGTTGTGTGAGAACAAGAATCTGCCAAAAGGGTATCTAGATCTGCAAAAATATGAAAATTGACTAGAACTAGGACTCATTTGCCAGAAGTGGTGAATCAGTCTAGTTGGGATTTTTAGAATCTTCAAAGGTTGATTATGTTCTTCTCTATCTTCTCTATTCTTCTTGAGTGAATTCCATATCTAAATCTCTTATTTGTAACTTTTAGGTGATCTCCAATATTCTCCAAGACTTGATGACAACTTTGGCAACTTTGAATGAATTGACAACTTTTCTCCAATCTTGCTCCTTAGGAAATCTACAACCTAGACCTGAAAAATCACACATAAAGTAGAGGGAAAAAATTTGTTGGGTTAGTGGATAGGGGTTTGCCTTGGTCAAACCTAGTTTTGGAAATCAATCCTAGAAATGAAATCAAATAAGAATGGAGAATGATGAATGAACAAATAACAATGTTGCAACTCACCAAAACCTTGCAATAAAGTGGTGCAAATATGCTTGAAATGGTTGCAATGGATGTAGACTTTGACTCTTGCTTAAAGGTGATAATCTTGAATGTAATGCTTGCTTGAATCACGAAACCCTACATCACAACTATTAGCATAATAGCAAACATGATCCATGAAATCTTTGACATGATGATTGACACTTGAATGCTTCTCTAAAATGCTTGATAATATGCTCTTGAATGCTCTTGAAGACACTTGAATACTTTTGTGAACTTGAACTTGCTATATGGGTTACCTAATTGCTTGTTAGGATGAAAATGAGAGAAAGAACCTTGTATTTATACTAAATTATGCAAGAATTCCTGAAATTACAACACTACAGGCCGACATCAGATCTACGAGAATTAAATGTAGCTAGAAATTTGAATTAATTTGATTTTGAGCCACACAGGACTCATTCACCCAAGGTGGTGAATGAGTCCCACCAGGCTTAATTTTCGGGACTAAATTTAAAAATGCTTAGAAATGTTTGAAACTAGGTTTAGGGCAAAAAGATCTAGGTGGGACCCATTTTCCCAAGGTGGTGAATGAGTCCCAGATCACTAAATCTAGGTCATTCAAACCTGAAACACCTGAATTATGATTGGGTAATGATTGGTATCAGGATTATCCTCGAAAAGATACAACAAATGAGGCTTTTGGATGCAAAATAGGGCCAATTAAAGCATAAGAAAGCCCAATTATTAATGAAAAGCCTAGAAAAGTGTGAAAGTGTGCTACAACACTTTACAACACTTTGAATAAGGAAAGATTAATGTTAAAAAGAGCTTATTTTAGTGTAATTAATTAATAAGACCTTAGAAAAGTGTGAAAGTGTGCTACAACACTTCACAACACTTTAGCAAGGTACCATTTAAATCCATTACTTCACAAGGGTCTAATACCTAATATGAATGTGTCAACCACATTACTATAGTGTCAAAAAATGTCGTCATGTACATTTTCACAATTGATTTGGGAATAATTAATAATAAATTGGACTTGATATCATCTTGATCTAGTGTTGTGATGAGTTTTACACATGGACACATTAGGTTTTGGGCCCTTCTAAGCTAAATAACTTAACTTTTCCCTAATTTAATGTTGTAAAGTGTATTTCTTGACACCTTCACATTAAATTTAGGAGGCTTGTAAATTGAGTGGACCTATTCTAGTGTTGTAGTTTTTTTTACACATTCACTTGGGATTTAGGGCCCTTCTAAGCTAAATTGACCCAATTTTGCCTTAATTTAGCATTGTAAAGTATATTTATTTACACTTTCACATTGAATTTTGGGCTTTCTTGCATTTTTGGCCTTTATATCATCATTAATAGGCCCCCATGACCCTATATTATGCATCCCAAGGCATATTTCAATCAAAAACCCAACAATATCAACATATAAACTTAATTTACACACTCCCACACATTTTAGCAAGAAAAATAGCCCCTATGGGACCCATTCACCACTTTGGGAGAATGAGTCCCATCCAAGTGGGATTCATTCATCCATCTTGGAGAATGAGTCCCATTTGGCCTATTTTTGAGGTTTGAGCAGGAAAATTTGGGTTTTAAGTTCAAATTTCTTCTATGTCGGCCTTGGAGATCTAATAAATGGTCATTTGAGTGGATTTCCTATATAAGAAAGCTTTCAAATCATTATTTCACACAAGCCTACATGATATCAAGTCAAGTAAGCAAGAGTTAAGCATTCCAAGATATTACAAGATCATCAAGAGAGCATTCAAGATCATTTCTAAGGCATTTAAGGGCATAATTATTCATCAATTGTAAAAATTCAAGATCCATCATCATGTCAAGCATATCAAGCATCAAGCATGTTATTGAACTAGTGTTGTGATGTAGCATTAAAGATCCAAGATCAAGCCTTATTCTACACCTATTGTCAAGATCAAGATCTACATCCTTCATGGTCATTTCATGTTGAGTTGTAGATTTATAAGACATTATTTACAAAGAATCATTCAAGGTATCATTGTCCATGACTCATGTTCTTTGTTTCATGTTTCATTCCATCATTTCATTATCTCATCATCTGGTTTAATTACCTAAAAGGGGTTTGACCAAGGAAAACCCCTATTCCCTAACAATCAACACTTTCTCTCTCTCTCTCTCTCTCTCTCTCTCTCTCTCTCTCTCTCTCTCTCTCTCTCTCTCTCTTTGTGTGATTTTGGATCTAGGTTCTTTGAAGACTTGAAAGATCATTGAATATTAGGTTATAAGTTTTTTGAAATTGTCTCCCTGTTTGCAAGGTCATAATCTTCACTAAAAGGTCATCTACAACCACAAAATCAGGGTTTCAGATCTAGAAGTGAAGAGGAATAGAAAGAGAAGACATTGAAGGACATATTTATATTTTAAAGCTCTAGAAAACCCTAACTAGACTCATTCACCCATATTGGAGAATGAGTCCCATTTTAGGTCAATTTTGAGATTTTTTCAGTTTCAGATACCCTTTTTCGAGAAACCTATTCTTGTACAAAAACCCAAGTCTAGGACTGATTCGCCCATATTGGTGAATGAGCCCTAGTAGGAATAAATTATATGATTTTTAGCATTTATAGTCTTCATTCAAGCCTCTACAAGTTTCCAGGTGCATGCTTCTGATTTAGTAGCCTTATGTTCTAATTTTTATACAATTCTAGGTCATTTAAATCAAGTTTGCATTATATTAAGGTTTTTCATTTCATCTTGCATGTAATTGTCTTTTCCAAATTTAAACTTTGTGGTGAACCCCTCATTAGATCCTACTCAGCCCCTAGGATAGTCCCTTAGTAGATCTCTTACCTTTATTCCACTCTTGGGTTGAGATCTCTAGGGCATCCTTGAATGTTAGTTGGAGAAAAGTGGTGTTCTATGTCCAAAACCATAAAGCATCCATTTTTCAACTAAACAATTACAACACTAAATCAAGGAAAAACTAAGCTCAAATTCACAAGGAGGGCCCAAACAAGTGTGAAAATATCCCCTGCAATATTTATCAACACTACATTTAGCACCCAGTTTAGTGAGAGGATGAAAAGTCTACTTCAAACTCACACTAAAGTAGAAAAACACACATCAAGAGGGGTTTAAGTGTACCAATGTCAATAAGATGAGACAAAAATGATCAAGAGGGGTGATTAAGCCCCCAATATCAAGATCCCATGGCAAACCAACATAGGCACAAATCAATGTTCACACATGAGGCTGATATAAAGAGCAAAAACAAAGCACAAGCATGCACTATCAAAGACAAAAGAGATAAAAGATAAAAATAAAAGAGTTAGATCAAGCTTGAACCATTTTTCCATCACGTTGTGGATCAGATTTACATTGTTTATCTCAAATAAAAAAATGCATACTCATTTTGAAGCGATGGAACTTCAGGCTTCCATTGGGTGAGAAGTCCTAGAAGTTGAGACACATACACTCATAGTTGGTATACAATCACACACACATGCAAGTGGCTATGGGGAAATTCATGCCTTGGTTAGGCTTCCCACTCAAACCATACCAAAGTTACACCCCCTAATAACTTTAATAATGTGCCACACAAAAAAATATTTTCAAGCTTCATGAGACAAGAAAAACTTTGTATGCTTATAACTCATGAACAAACAAGATGGCTCCACAAGAATGCAATTTTTGTTATGCTATGTGGCCATATAAATCCAAAATATAAAAATGTAAAGAACGTTCAAAGGATTCTTACTTAGTTCATGTGAGGTCTTTAACTTAGGGAACATTGTGTCTAATGTCTCCAAGAGAGGACCAATGAAAGAATAGAAAATTTGCAACTTAGGGGATGCACAATGTTGCATCAAGCCACAAAGAAGAATGTAATATGCTAAGCTAGATCATGCTCTTGAAGGACATCACACCCAATGTCATCCACAAAGCAAAAAATGCATCGCATGAAGTAAGAAAACTGCACCATGAACCATGGAGAAAAAAATGCAAAAGAATAATGCCAATGTATGCCCCCACTTTAAAGAAATTGCTAAACACCATGTTGTAAGCAATTACTTTAAAGTATCAAATGATAAATGAAAACAAAGAAGACATGAGAGCCAACTTGAAAAGCCCTATGCCAAGTCATATGTTTCCAAGTAAAGCTACGTCATGCAAAAAGAGAAAAGAGAGGGGTTTCCTCCAAACTGAAAACACCAAACACATAAGGGATCTATGGATTTTGGGGTTAGTATGTTCTTGTTGCAATACTTTTAGAGAGCTCAGGTTTGTCATCATTCCCCAAATACACATAGAACTGGAAGAATGACACAAAGAGAGTGAAAACACAAAGAAACCTTTCGGGTCAAAATGGAAGAGACATGAATGCCTCAATGTGATCCCACAATAGTGGTTTACAATTTTTGGCCAAACTAGACATTTTTTTTAACTAAATCTTCACATTCGGGCACCTATAGCGGTTAAACCGTGAGAAATTTGAAGATGATGCAAACTAGAGTCTTGTCACATTTTGTCTGTAGATTCTAAAAATATTTTTTTCAAAATTTTTGGAATTAAATTGCACTTCTTTTTCCATCTCCCATGAAAATTCATTTTTTTCAAATAATAGCATTTTAAAAAAGTGACGCACGCCGTATAACGTATAACTTTTTTTCCTTGAAAGATAAAATTCTAATTCTTTCAAATTTATATTTGTAACTCTGATATCTAGTGCTTCCACTTGGTTAGATAGTTTTTTATTTAATATTTTCTCGTTAATCAAGTTTCAAAGTCAAATCAATTACAATTAGAACATAACGCGACCGTATAACACATAACTTTTATTGTATGTATCGAAATTATTTTTCTTTTTTTTTTGTTGGATCAAGGACTCCAATATCTGGTGCAATCATATTTAAAAAAAAAAAATTGATAATCTTCTATTTTTCCACATGTGCAAAATAGAGAGTTTTATTTTCGGTGAAAAACCTATATTTAATAAAACTTAAAAAACAAATAGATAATATAATCAAAACATATTAAAATTAAACTCATTGGATAGCTCATTTTGAGGGCAACCTGATACTAGTTAGGTTTATGAGATCTCCTCCATTTTCATTCTCAAATCGAGCTTCGAAGTGCAAAATTTTGAGCAATTTTTGTGCCTAAGAGGATGTGCGTGAAAATGAGGGGGTTCGGTCAAACCACTGTTCCGTCGAACAAAAAAATAATGTTCAGTCGAATAAGGGTTCGATCGAACCCATTTGACATACAATAAAAAAATAGATTTGAATGGGGTTCGCTCGAACCCCCTCTATTAAAAATTAATATTTAATATTAATATAAATATAAATTATATTCTTTTTAAATTATAATATATAATATACTTATTATTGCTTGCAATATATTTTAATAATTATATTATTATTATAATATATAACTATTATTATAATATTAAAAGTATATAATTAAAAATATATATATTATTATTATAATATTAAAAGTATATAGTTAAAAACTATATATTAATTTTTTCTAATCATGGATTTTTAGGCTCAACACAAGTGTCATGAAAACACTCTCCTCGGGCAGGATAACGAGAAGCTTCTCTTGGAGAAAATGGCAATTAAAGAAGCCATGAGAAACCCCATATGCACCAACTGTAGAGCACCTGTTGTTATTGCAGAAGTTTGTCTTCAAGAGCAACAACTGTGTATTGAGAATATTCGATTGAAAGATGAGGTTCGTTTGCACAGCCTAACTAATTTGATGATTTGCATATTCCAAATTTTTGTATTCTCAAAATGTAAATTGTGGTTAAAAGTATTATGAGTCAATCCTTTCTTAATTGTTCCTATTATGATTCTAATGTATTTACAACCCTATAAATGGTCTCCTAGATTTTATTTTCTCTAGAAATCTTTTTAGTGCAGTGATTTTCCCACAATGATGAAATTGCTTCATATCATATATTGTATAAGATTTAGAGACCCAAAAGGTTATTTTATTTTGATGCTTTAAATCACCTGAGTAATGAAGTTGAAGATTTGTTAGCTTTGTGCTTATTCGTATTCTTTAACTATTCTTAAGCTTTTTAAAATGGTCCTGCATGGATTGTTTCAGCTGGAGAGAATGGCAAGTATGGCTGGAAAATTTTACGAAAGGCCCATATCATTGACTTAAGAGAGAGATATGGAGGGAGTGGGAGAGAAAGGGAGAGTGGGGATAGGAGGGAGATACTTGAGAGAGAGAGAGAGAGGAGGGAGTGGGAGAGAGAAAAAAGGTAGGGGGTATAAGGGTTTAGGGTTTAAGGGTTAAGGGTAGAGGGGAGAGAGGGAGAGGGGGTAGTGATAGAGAGGCTACAGGAATCAATCACACTGTTTTGGAAGCTACAGGAAGCAATCACAGATTCCTGCGCTAGGCCTTGTCATAGACCTCCTTGGTGAAATTGTTGTTCCACCTTAACCTATAGGAACTCTACCTTGTCTAATTTTCCCTGATTCTCCTACCAACCTCATAGTTATCTTGACAATTTTTGAACATCCAAACCAATCCTTGGTTCAATGCTTCATTCTCCTTTGGCCCTTAATCTTCCCTAAAGACCAAATAAACTCAACCTTTTTCTAGGTTCTTGCAGGGGTTAGAAAAGGTTACAAATACTTCAAAATGTATTTTCTAGGGTTCTTAGACAACCACAAGTTTCTATCTTGCCATCACTTTCACAAGATGCTTTCTTAGGGTTTGAAAGGCTAGTAGCCTTTGAGCCCCTATTAGGTCTCTGAACAGAAGTAAATTGCTTTTCCCTCCTAAACCCACCAAAGGACTTAGGTTCTTGAATTAGGTAATGTGTTTCCCCTATCTACTCCTTCAATATTTCTAGGGTTTTAGTCTTTCCCAGGCCATGTGCTATCCAAACACCAAATTGGTCAAGCAGTTAGGTTTCTAAACTGCTCAAAAATAGTTTTAGGACTGGTGAAAAGCTCTCCTCCTAAATGGATTGATGGGCTCTCTGCCATATTACCATACATGCCCAAGACCTTCCCCTAAATTCTCTAAAAATAATTTTCCAAAAATCTCTTCTCCCTTGCAAGTTATTAACGCTGTCCTGCAGCCTTTCCTAGTCAGGCTCTTCACTAGATTGCCTAGGGCAAGGCATTTCTCCTAGCTCCTACAACCAAAGAAAACCTAACACCTACCATATTTACAATCACAGAGCCTAGGCACATTTCCCAAAAGGCCGTATAATTTGTACGATGGGAAGGTGCCCTAGGAATCCATTACTAAAAATAGCCTACTATAGGACTGAAAATGACAGAAAAATAAAGTATTTACAATCTACATATGGAAACAATCTACCAAAGAAAAAGAATGGTACACTAAGCTTGTATATGACTACCACTACATTCTACCACAAAGAAACAGTAAGATTCAATCCATTTGAACCTCAACAAGAATGTAAAGAACAGGAAAATTATCTTTTTAACGTTGTTTCACCAGCTTCACAAAATGCCACTACAAAAATAAAACATCTAACCTCTTTCCAAAGTTGAGGCATGCCTTTAATAGGCTTCCAAACCAGTTTAGATGCTTGGGTCAGGCTTCTAAATGACCTAAAAACAACCTTTGTAAAACCCATTGTGTTTTCAAACACCTTCCCAACACTAGAAAACTTAGCATAATGATGTTGTAAAGTTATTGAGCACTTGTCACCTTCTTTCCCAAAGATTAAACACAACCATAAGCACCTAAAGCAATGGTCAACATGACCTTATGATAGCACAACAAAATTTAGAACTTCAAACAAAATAGTCCTTTCCTAGGTGCTCCTACACCATTCTCCCCCTCTCAGCTCAAACAACTAAGGAACTTTAGGAGAGATCAAAGACATATCAATGCCTTTATTTTTAAAATATGCTTCTTCTACCCAGGTAGCTTCATATTCATGCTTATCCTTCCATTTGACAAGATGTTCCATGTACACCTTGTGCCTTGTAGTCTTCTTCACTCTTGACACCAAGATCTTCTCTGCTTGTAGCTTGTCTGGAGTTGGTATGGACATGTTGCTGATTTCCTTGAAGACCTCCTTATTGCCCTGATCCAGATCCTTGACTGTCCCTTTATACTTGATCAGATTAGCCACATTGAACAGTGGTGAGATGCCCAAATCTGATGGTAACTCCACCTTGTATGCATTCTTACCATATTTGGCCAATACCTTGCATGGACCCACTCTTTTCATCTGTAACTTAGTTGCCATTCCCTTCTGCAATCTGGATTTGTTGAGGTGGACCATAACATAATCCCCAACTGCAAATTGTACATCCTTCCTTGACAAATCAACACTCTCCTTCAACTTTTGGGTTGCTGCTGTGACTGTGTTCTTGACCTGCTCATGAATCTCTTTCATGGTTTGAGTGAAGTCTTCAGCATGTCCACTCCTGTTCTCCATAGATCCAAGGTCTCTGAGTTCACAAATGCCTCTTGGGTGCATCCCATACACAACCTCAAAAGGACTTTTTCCTGTAGTTCTATTGACACTGTCATTATAGGCATATTTAGCTTGAGAAATTACCATATCCCAGGTCTTTCCATATTCTTTAGTTAAGCACCTTAAAAGATTACCCAACACTCTATTAACCAACTCTGTTTAACCATCGGTGTGAGGATGGTAAGCTGATCCAAATGACAGATTTGTTCCCAATCTACTCCATAGAGTCTTCCAAAAGTGACTCATGAACTTCACATCTCTGTCAGAAACAATGCTTAGAGGCAAGCCATGGATCCTTACAACTTCCTTGAAGAAAAGATGAGCTATGTAGCTTTCATCATGAGTAGTTTTGCAAGGTATGAAGTGACTCATCTTACTAAATATGTCTACCACAACATAAATAATGTCAAAACTAGTCTTGGTCTTAGGAAGACCTACCACAAAATCCATGCTCACACACTCCCATGGTCTGTTAGGAATGGGCAGGGGTTGATATAAACCAGCATTGCCAACTCCTCCCTTAGCTTTCATGCATATAACACATTGTTCCACATATTTTCTAACATCTTTTGCTAACTTAGGCCAGTAATAGAACCTTTGCACTAGTTCTAAAGTCTTATTGATACCAAAATTCCCACTAAGACTACCATTATGCTTTTCTTGAATCATATTTTCCCTCATTGACCCTCTTGGAACACATAACTAATTGCCCTTAAATAATAGTCCATTTTGCAGTGTATACTCAGCATATTGGCTATGAAAGTGATTTTCAAAATTAGAACATACCGTATAAGCTTCTGAGAAGTCTTCATCTTCACCATAGAGGTCTTTGAAACTCTCTAATCCAATGCTCTTCAGCTGTATCTCCTACACTGTCAACATTCTTCTGCTTAATGCATCTGCCACCTTGTTCATTTGCCCTATTTTGTGCTTGATAGTAAATGTGAATGCTTGGATGTATTCCATCCATTCCAAATGCCTATTACTTAGTTTTTCTTGGGTGTTGATATAACTAAGTGCCTGGTTATCAGTAAAGACCACAAACTCTTTGGGTAACAAATAATGCCTCCACTTCCTAAGGGACTGCACTAAAGCATATAATTCTATATCATAGGTAGAGTACTTTTGCTTGGCTTCATTGAGCTTTTCACTAAAGAAGGCTATAGGCCTACCTTCCTGACTAAGTACTCCTCCTACTGCTACTCCACTTGCATCACACTCAACTGTGAATAACTTGTCAAAACTAGGAAATAATAGAATAGGTTGGGTTGCCACTTCTTGTTTCAATTTTTCAAACCCTTTATCAGCCTCTTGAGTCCACCTAAATTTTTTTTCAAACCATCTTTGATTGTATCTAGGACTGGTGCACATATACTACTAAAATTCCTTATGAATTTTCTATAAAATTGAGCTAATCCATGGAAACTCCTTACCTCTATTGTTGTGGTTGGTGTAGGCCAGTTTAGGATGGCTTCCACCTTGCTTGGATCCATCTTTAATGTTCCTTGAGATACTACAAAACCCAAGTACACAAGTTCCTACTTGAAAAACTCACACTTCTCAAGATTGATTGCCAACTTCTCTTCTTGCAACCTTTTAAGAACCATCTCCACATGCTTTAGATGTTCTTCTGTTGTCTTGATGAAAATCAGTATGTTGTCAAGGTATACTACCACAAAAATCCCTGTGAAATCCTTAAGCACTTCATTCATTAGTCTCATGAATGTGCTAGGAGAATTTGAGAGGCCAAATGGCATCACTTTCCACTCATATAAGCCATCATTTGTCTTAAAAGTTGTCTTCCACTCATCACCATCCTTAATCCTGATTTGATGGTAGCCACTCTTGAGGTCCAACTTGGTGAAATATTATGCTCCTCCAAGGCAATCCATAAAGTCTTCTATTCTAGGAATAGGGAACCTATACCTAATGGTGATCCTATTGATTGCTCTAGAATTAGTACAAAGTCTCCACTTACCTCCTTTCTTTGTTGCTAATACCACTAGTACTGCACAAGGGTTGATGCTCTTTTGAATCAATCCTTGATCCAACAATTCTTGGACTTGCCTAGCCACCTCTTGGTTTTGCTCAGGTGTAAGCTTGTATGCTGCTTTGTTAGGTAATGAGGCTCCAAGTATGAAGTCAATTTGATGACTTATAGCTCTCCTTGGTGGTAAAGTTGCAGGTGTACCATCACTAACTATGCTCTTGTACTTATCAAGCAATTTTTGGACTGCTTCTGGTAAGACTCTCCTTTCATCCTTGGCTTCTTCTTTAGACTGCATTAAAACCACATATCCTTCATTCCCTTGGTGTAGGTCCTTAAGGAACTCCTTGCCACTGCTCAACATGATGTTAGGCACCTTTGACTGTCCTTCATCTTCCTCTGTCAATGACTGTAGTTTGAAGGTTCTTCCATCCTTCTTGAATGAGATGGTGTTCTCTTTCCCATCATCAATGGCACTTATGTCATATTTCCATGGTCTTCCCAGTAGTAGATGGCATGCATCCATGGGTAATACATCACAAACTAGCTTATCTTTGTAACCTCCAATTGAAAATTCCACTATTACTTGCTCATTGACTAAAACACTCTGCCCTTTATTCAGCCATGTGACCTTGTAGGGGTTAGTATGAGGTGACTTCTCCAATTTCAGCTTAGTTACTACCTCCTCTAAGATTATATTGTCTGTTGAACCTTAATCCATAATAACTTTGCATACTTTCCCAAGTATCTTGCACCTTACTCTAAAAAGAGCTCTTCTTTGCTTAGGTTCCTCTTTGACTGGCTGCCTAATCAGAACTCTGTTAAACATCATATTTTCTCCTACCTTAGATTCTACGTGACTGATTTCAGATGCCTTAGGACTCATAGTGTCCTCTTGTGCATAGGACACTCTCTTTTCATTGCTAGAAGAGGATAATTTCTCTGGGAACCTATAAGCAGGGTGACCTAGTTGGTTACAATGATAACACTTCATGTTTGCAAATTAAGAATTACTCCTACCTACTCCTCTTCCTCTGTTTGAACCTCCTTGAGGTCCTCTTCCTCTGTTGTATCCTCCTCTTGAGGATGCTTCACCTCCATGCTCGGTGAGCTTTGCCTCTCCTTGATTTCTTTGGTCACTGCCTCTTCCTTGGTAACCACCATGCTATCCTCTTTGATCTCTTCCTTTGCCTCTACCCTTAGAAGACTGATCTTGCTTCCTCTTGTTCCTTTCTTCAATCTTTATGGCCAGCTGATAGCATTGGTGGACTGTCTTGGGACTTAGTAAAGCCATCTCCTCCTGAATGTTCCACTTCAAGCCATTAAGGTACCTAGCCACCATAAGAATCTCATCCTCTGTCACATTAGACCTCATACAAATTTTTTGGAACTCTTCAGTATAGGTCTTTACATCTTGGTCTTTCTGCCTTAGACTTTGCCTCTTCTTGTGCAACTGAATCTCATAGTCATCTGGCATGTAGGCTTCCTTTACCTTAGCAACCATTCCTTTCCAAGTTGATATGGGTTGTTTGCCTTCTTTCTCCCTCTCTGTCTGAATAAACTTCCACCATGTCAAGGCTTATCCTCTCAACCTTGATTTAGCAACCTTCACCTTCTGTGCTTCAATGACTCCATCACACTGAAAGTGTTTCTCCATTCCTTCTATCCAATCCATGACCAAATTAGGTTCCATTTTTCCACTAAATAATGGTACTCCCTCAAGTCTTTTTCCACTCAAGGCTTTCAATGCCTTCAAGAAAGGCTCCTCCTCCAAAACAGGATTAGGTTCAAGGACCTTGTCTTCCTCTGGAACCTCTTCTTCCTTTGGTACCTTGCCTTCCAACCTCACATTGTTCAATGCTTTCTCAAGTTGCTCTATTCTTTCTTTTAAAGACTTGTTGCCCTCTTCTTGTTCTTCAACCCTCTTGGCTAATTGTGCATTTTTCACCATGACGGGAGATTCACTGGACTCCACCTCTGACATATATTCCTCTTTCCCAAATCTTTAGCTTGCTTTGATACCAATCTGATAGG